>JANHGO010001863.1:0-80790 GCA_024606505.1 Aquila spilogaster
TTGCCCCGCGCGCGTCCCGCCCACCGCCGCCCCCAACGGCCGCGCGCTTCCCGCCCTCTCCCCTGAGGGGCGTTCTCCCCGCGCCGCCTGAGGGCGGCACCCGCCTCTGTCCTCGCGGCCACGAGAGAGGCGCTCGGGCCGGTTTGGGTCGTGGTGCCGCGATAAGCGGTGCCCCTGATCTGACGCTGTTAATCCGCAGCGCTGCGCGGTGCTTTAGGAAACACCGGATCTGCGCGCCGGGTCCCGTGTGGCAGATGGGACTCGGAGCCGTAGCAATACCCAATGAACTTAAAACACCCAATAATAAACCCGACAGAGGCAGCCCAGGTCCACCCTGAGATCAGCCCATAGCCGCAAATCCAGCTCCTTGCGCCGTTCCAGCTCCCACAGCTGTGTACGCAGGGCCGTGCTGCGGACGGGCGATGTTCCCCGCTGTTCTGGGTGCGCTGCAATGCACTGCCGAGCTCACAGCTTCCTGCCCGGCCGCGGCTGCTTTTCCTATTGCACAGAAGCGGCTTCAGGAACAGCGGCCGTCTTCAAAGGAAGTCCAATCGCTCCCACGTTCCCCACGCTGGAAAGAGCTTCGCCCTGTGCCCCGTAAAGTTCCACCGTGGAGCGAAGAAGGACCGGGAGACACTGTGTTTTAAAAGGAGGATCCTTCCAAGAGACAGAAGTGCTTATAACCAGAGCGGCTCCAGCCTGTCCTATCCGTACCAAAACTGCAAAAGTGCTCCAAAACAGAGGAATAAAGTGACAGCTGAGGGCTCGCGTGCACCTGCCGGCAGCGCCTCGTCATGATTTCACAATTCTTTCCTACACAGCTGTATCTGGGATACGTCTTTAAACAAAACCTACCTGGGAACAAACCGCGCTGCTCAGGCATGTGTGCTCACAGCCTGCTTTGTCACGCGCTGCTCAGAGCTCAACCAGTCCCGGCTGCAGCCACGCACCGATGACAGCGGGGCCAACGTGGTGAGATGCGGAGGGAGGAACCCCGAGAGGTGAACAGGGCGCTTCAGTCAGCATGCCATCGACACTGACAACACACCAGGGAGGAGAGGAGCCGGCATCGCTTCTGATAACACACGACACTCCCAACTACAGTAAGTGACGTTTTTGTGTTGAGAATCAGTCTGCATTGATGCTACAGGGAACTGCGATGGGTCAGGCTGGAACAGGGGAGGCTCAGAGGTTCCGTCTCTACAGCTACCTGAAAGGAGGCTGTGGCGAGTGGGAGTCAGCCTCTGCTCCCGGGAAACAGCAATAGGATGAGAGATGATGGCCTCGAGTTGCACCAGGGGAGGTTCAGGTTGGATATCAGGAACAATTTCTTCTCAGAAAGAGTGGTGAGAGAATGGCACAGCTGCCCAGGGAGGTGGTGGAGTCACCGTCCCTGGAGGTGTTCAGGAAATGTGGAGATGTGGCACCAAGGGACGTGGTCACTGGTATGGTGGGGATTCATTGATGGTTGGACTAGAGGATATTAGAGGTCTTCTCCAACCTTTACAATTCTGTGATACGGAGTCAATAATGGAAACAGATTCGCTTGCATTAACACAGGATGTTCCAGTTAATGTCTGAATCTGAGGAATTTATATATATTTTTTAACCTCTTACAGCATGTGCAGATCAGATTTGACTGTCTGCATGGTAAATGTTGTACTAAAAAACTGCTGCTTCTCATTCTCACTAGTTCAGAATTCATGTAGCATACAATAATGTGGTCAAGTGACGGTGCTCACCTGGAATATCATATAGTCCAAAAGGAGAAAATCGGGGTATAATTGAAAATAATAAAATCAGGAGTGAAATGGCTTCACCAAGACCATAGATCTTGGCCAGCTGCAAAGGAAAAACTGATGGGTTAAGGTAGACATATCAGGCCGTGAACACAGCTGAGCTGAAGGATCAAGGTTTTGGATATTAGGAAAAACTTATCCCAAAGAGTGGCCAGGCGCTGGCACAGGCTGCCCAGGGAGGTGGTAGCATCACTGTCTTTGGAGATGTTCAAGAAACATGGAGGTGTGATGCTAAGGGACATGGCTTAGTGGGCAGTATTGGTGGTAGGTAGACTGTTGGACTAAGTGGTCTTAGAGGTCTTTTCCAACTCTAATGATTCTGTGATTCAACGAACCCCACAGAAGCCAACAAAGAATCCAAGATTCCTCACCTATGTATAGTCTGCTCCAAAGCCTGTTCCACTCTTTGCTCACTGCTTGGGCTGCCCATGGGCATTATATACAGACCCCAAAGACTAGTCTTGTTTTGCAGAGAACACTGTGTTCAGAAGATGTTAATGAGATTAACAGGTAAGGCAAAATTAAGGAGCTTAGTTTTATGCATCAAATGCTTCCTTGGAAAGCAGTTAGATTTAGGAAAGGACAGTTTTCTTATTTTTTTCTTTTTTTTTTTTTTACAACCAATGCTAAGCACGCAAACGCAGCCAACAGCACGGTCAAGGAGGCTTGCTGCACATTAAAGTAGCTGCTACTCACAAAGACTTGAGGAATGACTTCACCAAATCCTCCAGGCTCTGCACATCCCCAAGAAAAGAGTAATCAGCCCAAATGCAAACTTACTGTTGAAGGCAAACATATATGCTGGAAAGTTCAGGCAAGCTTTTGATGGCCAACAAATATGGAGCAATGCAGGATGGAGCTGGAGTGGCTTGTAAGAGTGTCCCTTTATTCCTGACACAGGAGCTTCAGCTCAGGAGCATTCACAGATACAGCACGAAGGAGGAGGCACTAATTAGGCAGTTACTTCCACAGGCAGTTACTTTCATACAGCAAACCTTAGCACCTTCAACTCTACATGGAAACTCACAAACAGAGCAGAGCAGATGCCAGTCCATGTCATGGGATTTATGTAAGGGGAAAACAGAGGGAATTGGAAAAATTGCGATGGAATTGGCATTACTGGCAGGATGATTCATATTCCTGAGCTGCTAAAACCACTGGTTACTACCTCTTCAGAGGAACAGAGTATATTCTAGCTTAAATACACTACTGGTATTTTTTGCTGTTACAGGTTGTTGAGAGGGGATTTGATTACAGAGTTCGAGTTCTGTCACGGGGAGAAAAATGCCATTACTAAGAGCTCTAATCAAGTGGAGAAAGGCATAGTAAGAATCAGAACAATGACTGAAAGCTGGAGTTAGAAAAATCCTAATGAATTGTCTGGTTCACATTTGTTACAGAATGATTATCCCCTGGAACAAAATGCTAAAGAAGGGGTGTATTCTCCATCCCTTCATGGCCTTGCATTCAGGTTGATTGCCTTTCTGTGAAGTACGTTACTGAATCAAATATGAGCTATTGCAATCCACACAAAAAGCTGTCTGTAATTTAGTGATATAAGGAGGTCAGGCTGGATGGGTTTGAGTCCCAGTCCTGAAGACAGAAGTTCTTACGCACATTTTCAGCATCCAGTTCAGTCTTTGGGTTGATCTGAGCATAGCCCCAAGGAAAAGACATTACATCAATCAGATTGCTAGATGGTAGTGTTCTCATAGCCCTGGTCATAGGGATGAACAGCATCCTCCCATGAGCGTGTCCCCAAAAGTCCCTCAAGCCCAAACTCATAATAGTCTTTTCCTCGTGGTCTCAAACACAGATTAGCTACTGGATGAAGTCACATGAAACCACTCACAAGTCCTTAACCATTCTCTGCTGACTGATACCTGCAGACATATTTCTGAAGCTCCAGCAAAGCAAAGAACAAATTCACTTGTTAGTAGCCCTGCTCCTTCCTAGTGCAGTCAACAATGTTTGTTCCTTTTGGGATTATTTTCTTCCTTCCATTATTTTGTTAGTACTTTAAAAGCTTTAAAATATTTATTTTACTTTATCCAATCTGCACTTACTGATCTTTCCCCATCTCCAGAGTTTTAGGGGTGATCAGTATGAGCAACAGCACTTGTTTGACAACAGCTATTTTTTATCTCTGAGGAAACAAAACCACATTTTCCAGCACACAAACATAATATCTACAGTGATGTAGTCCGTTATCTGGTCCGTGGGCCAGACCTGGCGTACAGCAAGTTTATGACCAGACTGCTACTCCCTCTCATAACGGGCAATGGCTGATCCTCTGGTATTAGGCACCAGCAACTGCCTTATTCCCCACCCCCTATTTTGGAAATGGCAAGAAGTAATTAAAAGAAAATGCCTTTCTCTCCCTAAACCCTGGTTACTTAGAGTCCAGATTTCAGGTTCTCTCTTAATTTAATAAAAATCTTGGGAAAGTCACTTCTTGTACTTCTAAGTCACAACAGTCTCTTTAATATACAACTGTCAAAGAGCTGGAGTCTCCCTGAAGTAAATCTTTGCAAAAACTTACACCAGCCTACCCTCACCAGGAGCAGTAGCTGCCTACAATAACCTAACATATTAGACCATAAGGAAAATGATCATGTCTCAGTTTTTGTCCTTTTCTCATGTTTTGCTAAATCTAGTTTGAAATCAAGACTCAAACGCAAGGACGTGCACAAAGTCTCTTAAGGAAAATATAGCTACACAGAACACTGAACTGCAGGATCACAAACCCCAGATTTCAGATCACCCAGATATAAACATTAAACGGACCAAACCTTATGACAGTTTGCATCAATAGGTAATCGTCCAGGCTGCAAGAGCACAACACAAGACAATGACAGAATTCTGCAGCCCGACTCATTTTTGGAAATTGAGCAAATTGCAACTCTGCAAGAATAAAAATAACAACCCTGCAGTTATTCACCTACATTCCTGGCTTCTTTTTTCTTCAGTATTTTCTTAGTTGAATTATCCTGTTAATAGCAAGTGATCCTAGACAGCAGCATGTACAGGCTTCATCCAGCTCAGACGTTTCTTGTGCCACATACTGTACTGCTAAGAATCAAGCAGGTCTTCCAGTCCAGCTAAGAGGGTTACATGTGAGTCTGTATCTCCATGTTTTCTGGCAGTCACCCTTTCAAACAGGCTACCTAAACTACCTAGGGAGACCAGTCTTCTAATTTAGTTGTGTGTTCAGTCCATGGTGATGTGAATACCACCCAGGTTAGCAACCTTTTCTCTCCACGCTCACACATGATGCGTCCCACTGAGGAGAGCTCTGGGCACCCAAGCACTGAAACCTGTTTGAGCAGGGTGCCATGTTCACAGAGCAACACAGCCAGACCATGCCTCCTTCAGAAGCATTTCATTAAGCAGAGAAGATATGAATAATGCCCCAAGATACACTGAGGTCTCTCAAAAAGCTCTCAGAAGGCAAATTGGACTCTACCTCAGTGTCAAAATATATTGGTCTTTTATTGGTTCCGTTGATCCAACAGAAATGTCACAGAAGCAGAAAAAGCAAATCAGAGGAAAAATCCATGATGAGCAGCTGCCATCGCTGGGCCCAGTTGCTTTCTAACACTTACATTGCAGTTCCTGAAATGATAAATTGGATGCAGACGGAGCTGTATAGCCATGAAAAGATTTAGCTTTTGCTGAATATAAGCAGCCGCTCCCTCCCTCCCTTACAATCATACGTAAGTGCCTGAATATTTGTGAATTTTTCAGTTACAGTACTTTTTAGTTCCAGTCTGCCTAGCATAGTATCTCTCATGCCAACCAAAACTGAAAATAAAAAGTTGAAATAATTAAAAACCAGAAAAAACTCTATCCTTCCCACATCCAACAAGAAAAAACACACGCAAACACCAAGCCAAGTCCTAGCAGACTGTTCAAAATCAGAGTATGCAGAGGCAGTTGTTACAGCAAGCAAACAACACCGCTATCCTTTGCAATTTCTTAGTGAATGGCCTTTGATGTTTAGGACTGTTGAATGTAATAATCCATCTCCAAAAGTTCTGACCTTCATTATACTCAGAGGAGGCTCAAAGCTCCAAGTAAACAGAGGTTGTGGTCTCACCTCAGGTCCCAGTGGGGACTCTAATTACTAGTATGCCACATTTTTGGCAAGTTTTGCCCCATGTTTGAATGAAGGATGTTGAACCTGAACTACTGCCTCCTCCCACCAGAAGAGTCAGATTTTGCAGATGATAACATGCATATTTGCTGTTAGTGTCCCACTTCTCAGAAGAGCTAAATGCTTGAGGTCTGATTAACTAGCATTTAAGAATCCAGTGTGGAATGGAGAGTTACAGAAATAGCATTCTTACACTACCCCAGCATTTTAGGAGGACACTGCCAAGTCCATGAGGGAGCAGAGGAATCCCAAAACAATAGCGGCAGACCCAGCAGTTACCAATTTATGAACAGCTTCCTGGCATCTTACAAAAGAGCTCAAGCCATGAGAAGGGGATCCTTACAAAAACAACATCAAGAGAAATAGTTCCAGTGTTTGCCTTTGTCCACATAAGCTAAGAGAAGAGATGAGGTCACACAGAAATGGAATAGGCTGAAACTTTACAACTCTAAATGTATGGTTTTCACAGTCAAGCTGACCTAACTCATTTCAAGTATTTCCTCGAGAGACTGAAATTTCCAACTCAATGCCAGTAGCTGTAATTAGCCGTAATTTTCTCAGACATTGTCCCAGAAATCACAGTCCTGGTCTCATAACCTCATCTGATTTATGTTAAGACATCATCAGGGTCACTTGAATTTATAATACTCCATGTGGGCTGAAACATTTGCAAGTAAAAAACAGCTATTGCATCAGCACTGGAAAGACCGAATTGCATTCAGAAGAGGGGTTAATTTTATTTCACATTTAGTAATTTTCATGCCTTTTCAGCAGTTAGAGTGAATCCATTTGGTTCATAATAGGGGATGCACTCTTTTGAAGTGAACTGCAATTATATTCTTGGATTGTATTTTTGTCTGCAATTAGAGGGGACAGGATTTGTCAACAAGATGCATAGGATGGAGGGAACCAGCTATTATTCTTCAGTAGTTCAACTTCAGTTTTCAAAAACCACAGTGGTGACTAGCCCACTTGATCAAACAAAGCAGAATATGCAAGGTTACTTCACTAGTGAATTTCCCTGCACAACTTGTAAGAAGATCAAGAACACACAGAGGGCTCTTTGATCAGCTATAGCAAAATCGATACCACGAGCATGAAAACAAGTCATTCAGGGCTAAAGCACCACTCCAAAATTAGAAAGCTCAGCTATGTTTCTACACAAGGAAATGGTGGTTACATGTACAAGTGAGGTAACAGTTTGAATGTAGGCAAGATCAGGGAGTTTAGAAGTGTTTTGAGGACGAATGTCTAAATTATTCTGAGATCTTTCAGATCTTGAAAGAGAAAGAAAGAGGTTTGCAACCCACTGCCTAGGTAAAGTAGCATGGAGTAGGGGTGGACAGATTTGAACTTAAGCTTATATTTTATTGGATGGAGGGCGAAGGAGAGAACACATCAGTGAGACTGATGCAGAGTAAAAGGAGAAGTGTTGCCAGTTACAACAGTAACAACAATTCTATAAATTATCAACTACTATTTCTTATTTCAGTTAATTCAGTTTTCTAATCAGAAAAAAAAAAAATTAAGCCTCATCAAGAAATGGAACTGATAACATAATTAAGTGTTCGTTGTGATTTGTGTAGATGCTCGTACCTGGATTGTCTTTCATGTGTGGAAACAGAGCATAGCCCAAGAGTAATGGTCAGCTCTGGGTATAGTGTTTAGTGTTTTAATGGGGCCTGTTTCACAAAGCTGAAATAATTGTGAGTCCAATTAGGAGAAAAGTTAGAGAAAGCAGAGAAATAAGACCTAGGAAGCCACTCACTGAGAAAGAGGCTACAAAATACTTACTATAACCATGAAAAGGATATTTTGGATAAATTGGAATCTATAAATAAAACAAAGAGATAATGAAGGAAAAGGACACAAAGAATATTCTGTAAGCAGTATTTTCATTTTCAAGTCTATTTTAACATGAGAGTAGTGTTGACAATGTACAACTTCATCATGAGATAAAGGAATAGAACTGTCAACAACAGACTGTGCTGCAGTCTGAAGGTACTAAGGCTTGAGGTGCTTTTAAGTCAGAAGTTCAGAGACTGTTAAAAGAACTGGATGAGGGCTCTCTGGTCTGCTGACACAAAACATGCTGATAACTGTTATTAAGGAGAACTTCCAGAAGTCTGGAAGTGTGTTCATGTTGTGCTGATATTTTTTAAACATAAGTCTGCCAGCCTGGCAACACTTCTGAGCAAAATAATATGATGTCTGACACAGGACTCAATTAATAGAGAAAAATGGACATCATGTAATTAGTACTAATGCACAAAAAAATTATTAAAATGTAGAACTTGCCAAATTAAATTGATTTTCATTCTAATGAGATCAAAAGTTTGCTTGCCTGCTGAAAGGTGACTGTCACTAATGAACTTCTGCACAACACTTAATTTGGTATTATATGACATGCTGATTAGGGATCCACAACAATTCAGACTTAATATAAGACATTAAATGAATTAGACTTGGCTATATAACAAGTCACATGATATAATTGTGAGTGGGGATATATTACTAAGAGTCTTGCTATTGGAGTCCCTCAGGAAGTTTAATATATTGTTAGTGAAAAGGAAGAAAGCAATCAACAATCATGTGCCAGTGCTACAGCATTTAGTAAATAAGAATGGCCGAGTTTATTGCTGGAATGATCTGGATTGAATGGCAAGTTGGAATAATACATTTTAACGTCAAGGAACACAGAATATAGGCCTTACGGGACAAAGGACTTTCCTCTGGAAAGCAGTCGTTTTGGAAAAGTGACTAGGCTGGCAGTGAAAAATCAAGTGAACATGAGCTCCCAATTGAGTGCTGTTGGAAAAAAGGGCTATGAACACAGCAGAAACCTGGAGTAGGAAGCAAGTGTCATCACCTTTCAATTGCTGTGTCACTGGTGACACAAGTACACTCGAGAAGGATGTTGATAAATAGCAGAGTACTCAGGGAACTGCTGCAAAAAAAGAGTAAGGGTCTGGGAATGGCAATTTAAAATGAGAAATTCAAATAGCTCAAATAGGTTTAGGTTTTTAGGACAACAGTTGATTTGCACAAGTTTTTAAGCATACACATAGGAAAATGAATTCAATTGCTGCAGTCTCATCTGAGTGACAAAAGTATAAAAAAGCCTTGCAAGCCAATATGTAAAGCTACATAGAGTTGTAGAAAAAAACAAGAATCGCTTCTACTCATGTGAGGATAATTAGCTGAACCAATTCTCCAGCAATTCTGGCAGTTCTGCTGTGCCAAAAATTATTCAAGTCAAAATTAGATTCTTTCTAAAACCTGTGTAGTTCAAAAGGGAAATAATTTACAGAAGTCTATAGCTATGACTTGTAGGCTATTGGGTTAAATAGCCAGAAAAGGTTCTGTCTGCTCTGCTAATCTGTTTTTAAATATAGTCAAACAAATGTATATATACATATGCAGGTACACACAGAGAGTGTGTAAAAGTTGGAATGGACTTTTCCATTTATCCAATTGCTTTTTTTTCTTTCTTAGCGAGTACAAAGGGAAAAACAAACAAACTAACAAAAAGCAGAGGGCTCAACTTCAGTGGCAACTGATGCTACCAAAGAGCCCGAGTAACAACTACCCTTAATCACTTCTCTATTTCTCAGCTCACTGCTGCTAAACACAATGAACCACAGTCGGTATGTGGCAGGAGGGCAAGTTTTGTAGGCTTTGCTCAGTAACACAATTGCAAAGCCAGAACAAAGCTAGATGGGATTGTGTAAGTGCTTAATTTTCACATATGTGATAGACTTCTTTCCAGCTAGTACTTTTCAGAAGGTAATTCTAAGATAGATACACGAGTATAACTTCTTCCTCTCCTGCTGTTCGGGGTATCTGCCTGGACACCTACAACAGTGTCCTACTTTCCTTCACATCACCGGATCCCAGGCAGATAGCAAAGTGAAGTCTTTTTCCAGCAGATCAATTCTTGCTGCATCCCAGTTTACTAAGAAATGTTTTGATGTTTTGTTTGTCTTGGTGGCTTTTGTTTGTTTTGGTGGTGTTGTTTTCTTATTACGTTGTTTTGTTTGTTTTCTTGTTTATTCATTTGTTTTTTGAAAGAGAACTGAACACTCATTGGCAGACTTCTTCCCTGTGAAGAAAGCTGGGCTGCATAGTGGAAAACCCACTGCAGCAGGAAGACTACTGAAAGGTCTCCAACCTGCATCATTTCTTGAAGTGACTCCAACAGCAATATTCACAGGGATGATCCTGTGCCTTATTTTATTAATTCCACACATTCACCAGTATCGCCATAAAGAGCATTAAAAATAAAACTTTTACAAGTGAGATCCATGCCTTTCAGTAGAGGATCTGATTCAATACTACTGTAACTCACATTTTCCTGCCATTCATAAGCTGCACAAATTGCCATCAGCAGTTCCTTTAATTGAATTACAGCCTAGCTGTGGAATCAGGAAATGTGTTTTCTACTCTGAGGGAAAGAGAATGTAAAAGTAGAGATTGGCGCATCCTTTTGGGATATATATATATTCACTGTTGATATGTGGGCATGTCTGGAAGCTACCGCAAAATTTGTATTGGCCTAGAAAGTTGTCAGGAAGTTATCCCAAAAACCAGAGATAATGGGCATTTAGTAAACACTGATTGAAATAACCAGCCCCACCTTAACACTACTCCTAAAAATAGTTCAGTTTCCAGCAAACTAGAAAAAAAATAGGGTTATCTCCTGATGGCACCTGGTGCTTATGATGGTAGCTGGATCAGCTGCGTCTGCTTTATCCTTTCCATAAAACACGGGGCTGGAAAAATTTCTAGTTCTTCACAGCATAAAAGCTTTCCTACAGCTCTCATTTGGAGACTGTTGTAAAGCTTCCCTGTTCTGACAATTAGAATTTTTTATCTGGTTTCCTTATTGTTTATTCCTGGTATATTCTTTTGCTCTTTGACTTATGCTGTTCTTTGGGTTGAGTATGTTTATTTTCCTGTTGTTCATTGCTCCCCACAGGGTAGGCTGTTATCTTCTGTCATATAACAGGTTCTTGGGATGACAGAAAAATGGATAACCGTTTTCTGCACTCGTTTTTGAGCTAAGAACCTCATGCAGAACTCTATACAAGATTCTGTTTCTGCTTTGTACAATGCATTAGTAACCCTTTATTCTTTCCTAATTACTAGAAGAGTACCATGTGTTTTTCTTGTCCAGAATGCTGGATCCATCCTTTAGTCTTACATTTATTCTGCTACCTCTTCTGATTGCATCCGAATGTTCTGTATAGCAAAAATCCTTGCTAGCCTGTAGGTCCATAATCCCGAATCTCGTATTGCTGAATTGTACCCATTTGAGTTACATTAGCCTTTAAGATTCTCCATGAATTTAAACCAGTACTCTACCATAATTTCAGTGCTGCTTGTTTTTCCATCTTCTAAAGATTCAGCTTAAAATTCTTGCATTTATTCTCACACCCTCACTGGCAAATTATTCCCTCTGTAGTGCTACATGAAACGTTTTGCCATGATATACGTCTCATGTTATCTTCCTTGTCTTGTAAAAGGAAGAGCACAACTAAGCTGAGCATTATTCCTGTTTCATAAAACCAGCCACGACTTTGTCGCTTTTTCTATTTGCCTCCTTCCCTTCCAATTACTCTTTCAGTACTCTCAAATTGCAATGCTCAAACAACTGTTAGTTAGATCATTTTTTCCAAACTCTTAAATATAGGAGTTACAAATGCTGTTCCCTACATACATGATCCTATCCTCAAAGGGCAGATTTGTCCAAACACTCTGCTTGTATATTCCAGTTCTTTCAGTATGCTGGAGTGAAGAATTCTGCACTCAGAAGAAATTCCAGTAATATTTGTACAGCAGCTGACAAAATTGCCAGACTTTCTCCATATTCATGTAAAGTTCGTTTTGCTAATCGGATCTCCCTTTGAAATGGAAAATCTGAATCACAAGCCTACTTTTGTTTATCCTTTCATTTAATTTAAATAGAATCAATTTCTGATCTCCCAAGCTAGTATAATGTTTTCCAGCAGCTTCTTTATAATATTCTTACGAGTCATATTTAAAATCATATCATCTCCTGTTGATTCAGGCACATTTTGATGAAACGAATCTATTAGGTATTATATCCAGGACTGTCTGACCTTACATTCAACAGCCATCTGCTTTCTGTTCCATTATCTGGAGGTTTGTCTTCGTATTATAGTTGCTTGGAAGATGTCTCTTTTTAATAATGCTACAAAGATTTTATGCAGGTGTTATTCTAATAAAACAGAGAAAGAAGCCTTCAGAGAAGTCTTCTAGAAATCACCCAACAGAACTTTTAATCCATTTTGGCTCTTTGTAGTTCCTTACAGTCTATCTTGTCATTAGTACAAGGTAGAAGAGTCCTTTAACAGTTGTCCTTTATAGATTTTTCTGGATAATGCTAATGGATTTCAGAGCAATGGTTTACACAGCTTCCATGTTGCAAGGAAGTGAAAATATCATTACACAGTCAACTTTTAATGCTAGAAACATCAAATAACACAGGGCCTGCTCTGTTTGCAGCTTTAGACTATTCTGCGGCCAAACAACAGCTAGAAGATGATGAGAGATAACAATGAAATTTTATGGAGGATCAATGTTGATCCTACTTTTTTTGCCATTATGAAGAACAGGTTCAGTGTTGCTGCTGACTCTTTGGCTTTTGCTTATAGAAGCAAAACCAAGGCCTTGGAAATATTACTGTTGAAAAAAGCTGCCAGATCTTTCTTTTTGAAGAAACCACAACTTGTGAAGGACTTACGCAGTTCAACAATACACAAACCACAGCACTTTTATCAACACAAAGTGGCTGGCCCTCAGTACCACATCAATATTCTGTCAGCTCTTTTCCAGAGAAACATTTTTAGCATGTGGGATTTCCTTCATTTTTGTGGTCTAACCTCCCTGTGGAATGGGTGGTAAAATACAACAAAGTTTGTCAAGTCTGAGCACCATGGGAATAGCAGTGCCTTCCTCCACTACAAACTCATGGAGAAGCATGCCATAAAAGCAACATAATTATGTAACCTTTTAACAGTAACTTTCCCTCCTATGGCTTGGAAACATCCTCCTCCCACACAAACATGGCAGAGTTGACTTGCAGCTTGTTTGGATCACACAGATAGGAGCTAATTTGCTTTGGTCTCAGTTATCACTGAAAGGGTGAGAAAAACTAGTTTAACAGGAGGCAGAACTCGAGCTGACTTCAGGCTGTAAGAATGCCCTGCTCCATCTAAGCAACTCACTGGAGAGGTGTGGTTTTGGCACAGCATCAGGAAGAATCACACTCGATAAATAAATGTAGTTCTGACAGACTCAATTGCTGGCCCTGAACAAGCAACTTCATTTCCTTTCAATAGTCACCAAATATTATGAAAGTCTCTCTGAAGAGATAGAAAGTAGTACCACTTCAGAGGAAACACTCAAAAACTGAGATGGCCAAATGGACGCAAACCTTTGCCCAGTTAAACCACGGAAGGCTATGTCTATGGGATATACCTGTACAACTTTCTCATGCCAGCAACCTCCAGCTCATCCATTATCATTTCCAACAACAACACAATATCTGTAATTTTCATTGAAGTGATGCACAAATACTCAAACATGATGACAGTCTAAATCAGGTTCCAGGTGAACAGCAAGTTACCATCTCTCCTGACTCTGAATAGAATGAAAAGTTGGATAGCTAGAAAGAAAACAACTAAGAAAGCTACCACCAACAACCACCATGACAGGCATTCTCCAGACAGTTTATAATGGCTGTTCAGCCTTTCCAGTGATGTTTTACTTTCTTACATGGGAAATCCAAGGCTTCTTCCAGAATAATCATCTAGGTTTGTAGATGTGAAGCAAAGCACCTCTAGAAAAGGCCTACAAGCAACGTCACTCGTCTTTCTGACCTTCAGTGGAGACAAAAACTCAAGGTGAGGTGTCTGCAATGACAGTGTATCCCAAATGTTTATTGAAATGCTTAAAGGATGCTATATGTTCTCTTCTGTTGGCACTTCCTTTTAAGTCATATAATTGCCTGTGTCACAAGACAGGCCCCTTGTCCCTATCGCAGCTTCCTCCAGCCCTCTGTTCATGGGAACTCAGGGTGAGAGTTATCTACATGAAGAGCCCTTTCTTTGCTTCCTGCATTCTGCTTTACCCTCCAGTTCCTCCCTAGAACTGGCTGCATTTGGTGCTATGCGCAGTAATGTGTTCATCTTTGCTGACAGTGCTGACACACTGTCAAGTGTCCCAGTGATTACACTAGCACTGCAAACTCCAGTGCCAAGGAACGTAGCCAGTCAGCTGCCATGCACTTCACCCGAGTGGCTGGAGAGCGTAAGGCTCCTAATTCAAACTGCAGCTGAGTAAAGCTGGCATGTCGGATACTGAAACAAAGCCTGCTAACAGGACTGAGAAGGTCGTGCCTCAAACAGGTGTATCTAGCACAAGCTGTCAGCCTAGGTATTGAAAGTATCCTAAAAGCAGGAAGGTGAAAAAACAAAACAAACAACAAAACAAAACAAAAAAAGCAAAAAACAGAAAGAGTAGCTGACTCTGTGGGAGTAAGGCTGGTAAAAGCAGCAGCCACTCACTGACAGGTTCAGGACAAGCTGCTCTCAACCTATGCTAGCATCTAGAGGCAGAGAGAATTCCCTCTGAACCAGCTATCCACAGTCTGCTGCCCTCCTGCTGTGGCGTGAACTTGGATAAAGCACAGAATTTACAGGGCTTCTTACAGGGCGCAACTGTCAGCCCACGCTCTTAATACTTTTGACTACAGCACTCCTGTTAGTCAAGGCCTTTCACACCAACATCTTTACTTTTCTTTTTTCCAGTTGCTTCTGAAAGGAGGTATTTCTGTGTGAGATCAGAGCCAGGGTCTGCACAGTAGAAGGGACTGCATCCTCTGTCTTTACACACAGTATGCTTCTTGAAGCACTACACTGACACAATGGTTTCAGAGCATTGTAACTGAATCAGTGCAGGCAATTTCCTTGGTACTTATTGCAAGGTCAAAATATTTTATAACTCCAAATAGGTGGCAGAGAGAAAAAAGAAGCAGCCAAGAGTTTTAGTGAAGGTATTTAAGTATAAGGTGTTTGTGATTGGCAACCACAGAAATCTTGCTAAATTTTGGATGAAACAGTAAGTCTCGGGAGATTAGCTAGTGCGGGGGTCCTAATGGGCTGTCAGCACCATGCAGTGCGAAGGAAGGTGCAACGTCCCGCCCAGTGGGCGTTTGTGGTACAGCAAGCCCAGGAGCAGAAAGTTTCTGTCGTTAAAAGATTTTATTTTGTTTTTAACCTCGCTGAACAATCTGGCAACACTTTGTACTTCTTGCATGTGTCGTGTTGAGGCATCTATCGAATTTGCCATACTCCTCCCTTAACTGAGAGTTCATATTGCAAGCATGAAAATGAAGATAGACACCACCAGTTCTTTGTTGCCCAGGGATAAGTCTGCTCCCCATATTTCCCAGTATGCACGTTTTCAAAACTCACAAGAATGTACTCCCATTTCCTAGTGGCAGCAGGACTTCAGCATAGCTTTCAAAACACTGTGCCACTCTCTGATGGCAGGTGCAATAGAAACATTATTTACTACTGTATTTTCCTGGCAGCTTTCCTAGATCTTTCTTGGAGCAGATGGAGAATGAGCAGCACTAACAGTGAAGCTGTGGGTGCAATCATTCACACATGCCTAATACTCCTTGAGTAGCAATCACTTCACTCAGTACGGAAGAGTGTGCTTATTGTTGGTACTACAGCAGCCAGCGTCCTTCCCTCATGCAGCAACCCAGAAGACACTATTCACAAGTGCTCCCCTAGGCAGTTAGGAAGGGGCTTGTTGCTGCTGCTAGCTGTAAGGCCAGCACTGAGAGTTATAGCAAAGGAGCAGCGATGAGGAAAAATATGTGAAGTATTTTCCTCCACCCCTAGCAGACAGGTGGCAATCCTATTACCATGGGGGTGGGGGAATGCTTTGAGTACTGTAATCAAACAACCTTGTGAGAACAAGGAAATATTCTGTTTCTTGCAGAACAGTGTGAGCAACCAGGTGCATTAGAAATCCCAAGTCCTCAATACACATGACTCACCTTCAGATCCCTTCTGGTACTTCCTCACCTTTTATTTCACAGCCCCTAGCAAGCAGCAAGAGCATGTGCATGATGAGCCAGGCACAAAGTTTGCTCAACCTGGTCAGCAACAGGTGCAGAGCATACCTTCACGAGGAACGTTTCTGTGGGTGTAACCACACAATGTGCTGCATGGCTACGCTCAACCTGGAATGCAAGCAGGGTTTCCTGGAGCAGTTCAAATTTCTTGAAAAAAAAGTGACAGAACAGTATAAAATACTCAAAACGTCTTAAATATACAAGTTGGTTGTTACAGCTCAGTCACAGCAATCCTGGTTCACACCCTGGTGTACTCTGTCATTCCTTTCCCATGTGGACAGGACTCCCAAAGCTAATCATAGAATCATATAATCACCAAGGTTGGAAAAGACCTACAAAATCATCCAGTCCAACCACCCGCTATCACCAACAGTTCTCTCTAAACCATG
Source organism: Aquila spilogaster (assembly GCA_024606505.1). Classification (NCBI taxonomy): domain Eukaryota; kingdom Metazoa; phylum Chordata; class Aves; order Accipitriformes; family Accipitridae; genus Aquila; species Aquila spilogaster. The sequence continues at coordinate 16,519 of JANHGO010001863.1, forward strand.
TCCCTCAACACAGTGTCTAAATGTAATACTCTGCAGTGCCCTGCACCCACTGATTTTGTTGTTGCCATCCCAATCATTTGCGTTAAGTCTCTTTGTTCAGCTCCCAGTGGTGGGAATCCTCTCTAAGGATTAACACCTATTTCAGCCTTGAAAATGATCAAGGCAGGGTCTGTTCATGCTCTCTGCTTCCCTTCACCCTTGGCCTCCCTGCAGCCCTTGAAGAAGTAGGCGTAAGTGACAAAGTGTCCTTCTGCAGAGAGAACAGGGTATTGCCCAGCTCCTGAATTCTATAGCCACATACAGATACACATGTAGCATCTGCTGCATCAGAGGGCAGGCAGCTCCCTCTCCTGGTGAATGGCCACCTGCCACCTTCGGATCACCTGTGGACATGATACCAAGAGTGTCACGTCCCTCAGCTCCTTACTTTCTGCTGGTGGGAGCTAATCTGGCAAGCATAGACTGTCTTCCCTGCATATACCAACATGAAAAGAAAAAATAGACTGAAGGGCATCTGGTGAATATCTTTCATCTGACAGATAGCCTGCATTCTATGCTGAACCTCTTTTATTAGGCCAGGCTAATTTACAAGTTTTTTTAGGCAAAGAAAATGCTTGGAGATGAGAGGTGGTGAGTTAGTCGCATTTCAGTCAGCCCCAAGTGGGTAGTGGGGCACTTCTGCTCACTCCCGTATGGGGGAGGATAACCACTGCCGCATGTTTCTTGATGTGAATTAAGAGAACACAACGTGCAGCAAAAATCCCTGCATGACAGATGGGGGTCTGTGGCACAGAACAATTAGATGTCTTGCTAAAGGTCTCACTAGAAATCTGTAGCAAAGCCAAGGACTGAATGAAGATGTCAAATAGCTGTAACACTCCTCTGCTTTCCCTAGAAGACTGTATAAAAATCAATGCTCCCCAAATGAGTCTAGATGATATAGCCATGGAGAAATGCCTTCCGTGCCAAATTTTATCCTTATCTCCATTTTTCAGGTGGTCTCCCTGACTGTTTCTCCCCTAACCTCTAGTGGTTTAGGCTTTGTCCAAAGCCGAAGAGTGACTGAGCTGAAGTGAAAAGTTAGTCTGTGTTTCACTGGGCCAGAACTAGCACTGTTTAGTAGAGAAAAATGTTTAAATGGAAACTGAATCCGAACAGCCTCCAAATGACATTCTGAACCTGTGGAGCTTGAACTAGACAAACCTGGTTTGTTTTTACAGATCTGTAGCCTGTTTCTGCAGAAAGTGGAGATGCTTTATCAGAGGAAATGCTAACCTTGTTTCAGCCCTTCCTAAGATCAAACGTGCATAGGTTTCTAAGGGATCTTTTCTTCTTGCAAACTGAACACAGAAGGGGGACAATTTGGGAGGTGCTTTGATTCAACGAACCCAAATGATACAGGGACACAAGGACTTGGGAGAGCACTCAAGATCTCATGCAGTTTCATCAGATATGCACCAACATAAAGCCAGTTAAAACAGTCATGTTCCTGTAACATAGATGCAGTTGCTTATAAAATAACATTGCATAGGTAAATGGGTAAAGGCATGTCATACTGCAATTTTGGCCTTTCTGGATGCAGGGTACAATAGATAATACAGAGTACTGTTTGCTTCTATAGTAAGCACATAGAATTTGTCTAGATACTTCATGAAGAAATAGTACTTGAAGAAAACATGTCTGATATCCAGCTTCTTTAGTGAGTTAATGCACGGCTTGTCAAGACATCTACAAAGTCATTGTGCCCTAGCTCTAATTTCTATATGACACAAATATAGCTATGCCAGATGAAAGCCAGGAGCTACTAGAGGAACACATGCTCCTTTCCAAAAGGAGCATTTGCTTCAATCTAATTGAACATATCATCATAACTTGGACCAAACCCTGCTCTTCCACCTCATCTGTCTATATTAAAAAAAAAAAAAAAAAAGAGCAAGGCAAACAACATATTCCACCATTCCACCTTCATTGCTCCCTATATATTTTCCACTGCAAACAGAGCCCAGAAGAAGGAAGAAATCTGGCTCACCTATCCAGATAATCTGGAAATAGTCAAAACATGCTTATAGTTGCACCCTGTTCTCCAATGCTTTGGTCTTCAGGCCCTTCAGGGAAGGACTGTCATTACTCTGTAAGGGATCCAATGAGCACCCATCCCTACACACTAAATAATTAATACTGAACATGTTTACAAATTGAATTTTCTTTCTGCTGTCTCCACTCATTTCACTCAGTGAGGATGAGGGGTCTCACTGAGCTGTTAAGTACCAAAGCCTTAACCCAGCAGCTGAGCCTGATAGCTCACGCTATGAGAAGCAGGGGAAGGCCTTGCACAGTAAGCCTTGCAGGAGTAATGGTGACACTGCCTCAGAGGTTACAGAACAGGAGACTGGCAGCCCAGCAGCCTATATGGGGTACTAAAGTGCTGTGCCTTTGATGCAACACACTATTTTCTATCCAGTTCTCTTGGTAGCCTCATTTCAGGGTAAAGAACAAAAAGGATTCTTATCCTTCTCTAATTGGGAGATGGCAAGCACTTTATAGATTCTGCCATATGTGCTGTTAAGTGCTATTTCTCTTCTGGGAATGCTTCCCATATGCCTCCTGTGGCCACTTAGATGGACGAAGGCATAGTCTTTTCTTTGGAGCTACCTCATATTTGCAAGCTACCGTTCACCTCTGCACAGCCTCTAAGCTCCAGCTTCTCTTTAGGCTAGTCTCAGAATCAGAAGCCTGTTAGGCTGTTGGTGGCTGGCTATTTTTGTTAGCAGAACTTTAAGTAAAAATAAAGTTTAGAGACAATGCAGCTTTCTCGGTTTCTGTTTTCCAGAAAACTAAACCAAAACAAAATATGAGTAGAACACAAAAACTTACCAAATCTGAGTAAATGTCTACATTACGCATTGTTTTCTGGCCAAAAGTACAAGGTCAGCATTTTTTCAGGAAATGAGATATTTTTAGAATAAGCTACGGGAGTGTGGTACTCCTTGGGGGTTACATCAAGGCAGAGTATACTGCACTGTAGTTGATTAATCCCAACATAGCACACTAACATGTAAGGGTAGAGTATCTTTAATAGCATCTCCAAGTTGTCTGTGAATGTAAGACCCCATTCTGCTGAGAACAAATAGTGACACTTAATCTATTTCATAAAGGTATCTTACTAATCATCTCAACAGATCAGGCAGAGCAAGCAGAGGCATCTAGAAAAATCAGTTTGAGCAGATCTGGGATTCAAACTTGGTCAATATTGTCCAGTGCTGTATGAAACACTAATATTTATAGGTTTTGTAGCTTAGGAGAGACCTGTACATGCAGAAGAGAGTCATTGTAGGTATCTCCCCTCCAGATGTAGCAGAAGCATAGAGCAGTATTTGGTCCTGATGAAAGAAAGCATTAAAATTATAGATGAAGCTTGCTGTGTTTGGAGCATCAGAGGGTCCCTAGCTGGCCCTGTGAGAGTAACTTGCTTCTTATGGAAACCCTTGCACAACCTGTCCTGCACGATAAATAACTAACACTGAATATGTTTACAAATTGAATTTTTCTTCTGTCTCCATGCGTTTTCCTCAGTCAGGGTGAGGAACCTCACTGAGCTGTTCAATACTGTAGCCTCCCCCTGCAGCTGACCCTGACAGCTTGCCATGTGACAAGCAGAGAATCACCTTACACCTCAGTAATTACCTCGATTTCTTTTGGAAGGCTAGCTCCCTGTTTCAGTGACAATACTTCAAGAAGACTTTTAATATTAGCTCAATAATTCATTGAATACATGAGCAAAATTGAAACTACTGGACATCAGTCTCTATCAGGCTTTGAACTCTGTTCCAGTGTTTTGGGATAAAACCACAAGTGATGCTCTCACCCCAGCTTTCCAGATTTTCTTCACCTGCTGCCAATACCAGCAGAGACTGCTCATTGCTCTCTCTGCTCTGTTAGCTGAAGTAGTCCTTGCAAGACAAACAGGGACATGGGAAAGATTATGGCAGAAATTGACTTTCTGCATTTTCTAACCAGGAATAGTTCCAGGTGGTCAATGGCTCATAATTTGCTATGACTTAGAAATGGATTCCTAATAATCTCATTTGTGGAGGATGCAGTAAAAAAAAATTAAAAAGCAAGAGAAAGTTAGGCAGAGGAGTCTGTGAAAGGTGTTTGTGCTCAGTAGAGGCAAAGCAGGTCTTCACTGCTATTTTTAACTCCAAGGACCTGATCTCCTTCCCAGCTCCAAGTCTGGAGTTTCAGCCAAGAAACAGACTACCTTCAGAGCCCTCGTGCTGCATGTCTAAAACAGTAGGATAGCAGCTGTAGACTTTACATATACTTGTCGATAACGCTGGGAATAGAAGCATTTGCAAGAACAGTGATCCATTTGTGAGTGGAAGGAGGCTAAAATTTTCATGTACCTTTCTTTGCAGCTTTCAACTTCTCTATATCCCTGACATCACTGATGTTCCTTAAAGTCAGGTGAAATTATCATCTTCAACTGTAAAATACATTTTCTAATATCAGAATAAAAGAAGCAGGGGTGGAAGCTGATGTAACAATCACTCACTTTGCTTTCGTGTATACATTAGTCATATAGCTGCATGTTGCAAGTGTTGAATAGGACTTGGCAGATACAGTTTGACACCAGGTACATAAAAAAGTAATTCAAGCTATAGGCAGAGAGATTGGATACATGAATGAATAGAAAGCATTACAGCTTTTCTACAGAAATTCTCCTACTACCTATCAGAAACAGAAAAAAACACTGTACAACTATTAACTTTATAGCAATGCTTTTATTTGTTTTTATTAATCTGCTTTCATCCATGAATGTTCCCAGGAGAGACCGCTATTCCAGTCTTTCTGCTACCTAACCTATACAGTTATCTAAGAGCAACCTCATTCTCCTAAAAGCTCACAGTGTGCCAAAGCTGAAGTTGCTTCTACACAACTTGACACTCAGCCCAGGCTTGCAAGAGTGAAAACAAAGCCAGATCTTGCTGGGCATTTCCAGTTGAGGTTGTTCAAAACTGTCTTTACACTGTAACTTTCTTTCCCCAGCCCTTGGATTCAGATGTACTAAAAGAGCCCAATACCCATGAGCCCGCAGTCCCCTCAGACAAGCCTCCCTGCATCAAATGCAGAAGCCCTTAGAGCCACTTGCTGTTCCTAAAATAGTAGTTTGTTATTGCAGAGTTGTTTATGGCCACGTGTTCCTTTTGAAGGGACAAGAAGAAGCACACTTCAGGCTGAGTGAGATTTTCACTCATGCTTTCAGTTTTGTTTTCTTGCCTACCAATTTTTTGTTCAACACGCTGCTTAGAGGTAAATTTATTTGGGTTAAAAGTAGCATTCACCATTTCTATGGCTTTTTACACATCCCTGGCTCAAGTGTGGGACAGATGGAAATGCCATCACTCTCTAAGAGCCAGTCGTGGCTTAGCAGCTAACATCAGGCCTGACTCCCTGAATCCAGACTCCTACCATTAGGGCAGACAACTGCATGCTAGGCATTCAGTCCAGAAGAGCTCACTGTACTCACATCATACACTCCTCCCCAAGACAGGCCCCAAGTTCCTGATTGTCATATGTGATGAAAATTACAGAAAAGGTTAGGCCACTGCATGTGTCTTTGGTTTCTGAGAGAGCGTTGGACAGTCCAAGGAAATTATCATAATCCATGAGAGAACTAACAAGCCCCAGTATTACCTTCTTCCATATATCCTTAAAGAAACCTTTGAAGAAAAGCCCATTGAGATTACTGTCAGCTTGATAGTCAGCGTGGGGGTACTGCTGTCTCTTTAATATGTAGAGACTAAAACCGATAGCCAGAATTAAGAATGTGGAAACAATTTCCTTCTCACTGTTCACTCTTGGGGGTTCTTGTTCAGATCTATTTTGGAATGATTGCTTTGGGGTTTAATGCTAATAAGGTTGAATTTAATTGCAATCTTGCTATTCCCTCTGAAATCATAAAGGATACATGTAAATAATTTGAAGGCAATAATCTTTTCACTGCTCTTTCCAATAAAGGAAACCAATGAGGGAAGAACCATCCATATATTGGTGTTGATAATGTGTCCTCCAGAGAGGTATTCACTTTATAGCAGAAGGTGCTGGATGAGATTGCATAATCAGTAGCATTAATTTTAAATTAGTGTTGCCAGAAGGAGCGGAGAGGGGATCCGTCCCCTTGTACTCAGCTCTGGTGGGGCTGCACCTTGAGTACTGTGTTCAGTGTTGAGCTCCTCACTACAAGACAGACATGGAGGCCCTGGAGTGTGTCCATAGATGGGCAACGGAGCCGTGAGGGGTCTGGAGCACTAATGGGGAGCGACTTAGGGAACTGGGATTGTTCAGTCTGGAGAAGAGGAAACTCAAGGGAGACCTTATCACTCTCTTCACCTGCCTGAAAGGAGGTTGTGGAGATGTGGGAATCAGCCTCTGCTCCTGCATAACTAGTGATAGGACTAGAGGGAATGGCCTCAAGTTGCATTGGGGGAGGTTGAGGTTGGGTGTTAGGAAAAATTTCTTCTCCAAAAGAGTGATCAGGTGCTAGAATGGGTGCCCAGGGAGGTGGTTGAGTTCCTGGAGGTGTTCAGGAAACGTTTAGATGTGGTACTAAGGGACATGGCTTGGTTGGGAAATATTGGTGGTAGGTGGACGGTTGGACCAGATGATCTTGGAGGTCTTTTCTAAACTTGGTGATTCTATGATTAGATGATTCTGATTTACATACAGGGTTGGCAAAGACTGGATTTGGGAAGCCCTCCAACAAAACATTCCCTGTGGTCACTTCAAAGTGGTACACAGTGATTTATATATTTTTTTATATATTTATATATATATATATATAAAATATATATTTTTATATATATAATATATTTATATATTTTTTATATTTTTTTTTCTTTTTTCTCTGCCCATTCTGATGAGACCAGAATTATGCCATGTATTCTGCCAATTCTGATTCATTTATCTTTTTACCATCTGCTTCTGGTAACATTTTTTGTGTGCCACACACTTTGGACTTTTATTATCCATACTTAATATTACTATGTTATCTATCTATATTACTATCTCTTCCTTTCTTTCCACCCCTCCTTTTCCTAAAGTCCTGAGCAAGCAGTGGAAATGGAGACACAAGAAAAATGATGCTGTTATTCTCAAGTTGCCTTGACTTAGCATCTCTTACTTATGAGAATCTTCATCAACATATCCTAATACAGTAGCAAAAGTTATTAATTCTTCGCACAGAATCTATGGAACTGCTCATATCTTTGTGCTGGCTAAAAGAAAGAGGCACCAGTAAAGCAACAGGACAGGACAAGTAAGAAGCGACCAAAGGGAACAGTTTGGGAAAAAAAAGATATACTTATATATATATATATATAAATAGCTCCCTCCTATATATAATCTTATTTACAGAGAGTGAATAGAACAAAGGTAGCCTACTGAGTGTTCTCTAGCTGGCAGACCATGCATCAAGCTGCTCTCATCTGCTCACAGAGTGAAGGAACACTCCCTCAGATTTGGATTGTGTGAAACTCCAGCAAGACCTGAGGGTCACTGCCATGTTAAGTTCTGGAGCTGTTACATTTTAAAAATAAAGGGCAAAAAGCCACACAGCTGAAAGCATTGAGCACAGCCCTGCTGAAAAGGACCTGCTGGTACTGGTGGATGGGAAGCTGAACATGAGCCAGCACTGTGCCCCCACAGCCCAGAAACCATCCGTATCCTGGGCTGCATCCAAAGCAGCGTGGCCAGCAGGGTGAGGGAGGTGATCCTGCCCCTCTGCTCTGTGCTGTGAGGCCTCACATGGAGTACTGCGTCCAGATGTGGAGTCCTCAGTACAGGAGAGACATAGACCTGTTGGAGCGTGTCCAGAGGAGGGCCACAAAAATGACCCAAGGGATGGAACATCTCTCCTATGAGGACAGACTGAGAGAGCTGGGGCTGTTCAGCTTGGAGAAGAGAAGCTCTGAGGTCACCTGATAGTGGCCTGTCAGTATCTAAAGGGGAGCTACAGGAAAGAAGGGGACAGACTCTTTAGCAGTCTGTGGCGATAGGACAAGGAGAAATGGTTTCAAACTTCAAGAGAGTAGGTTTAGTTTGAATATAAGGAAGAAGTCTTTTACAGTGAGGGTGGTGAGGCACTGGCACAGGTTGCCCAGAGATGTAGTGGATGCCCCATCCCTGGGGACTTTCAAGGCCAGGATGGACCAGGCTCTGAGCACCTGATGGAGCTGTGGATGTCCCTGTTCATTGCAGGGGAGTGGGACTAGATGACCTTTAAAGGTCCCTTCCAATTCTGAGAATTCTGTGATTCTATGAAAATAGCCCACACAGCAATTCAACTTCAGTCCTTCCTTCACTTGAAATTACAAGTATTCTCTTCCCCCACCAAACATAAATCGAAACATTGCCATTGCAAAGCCTTACTCTGAAAACTAAGTCTGCAAAGGAGGCTGATAAAACAGTAGATTTCTCATGACATTTTGCTTTGATAAACTTTGTTTACTTAGTAACATGATGTAAGGAAAGGACTGCTTCTTCCTCAAACTACATGAAGTTCTTGCAAAATAATGCAGAAAGGCAAAAGTTAAAGAAAGAAATCCATGGTGAATAACAAACTGAACTCTGCTTTCAATGAAAAGCTACATATCAAACTCAACTGCAAGCTGTCAGGTGTGTGCATTTAAGTCCAAAAAGCACAGCTAGTGTTGCAGGGTTTTTAATTCACTTGTGGGAAGTCACAGTGAGGCTGTAACTAGCATTTATAGGTGACAGTCATGCCTTATCCTCAATAGTTACAGCCGTTCCAGACTTCTAAATCCCTCACCACTGCCAAGCAATACATTTCTCCTAGAATTAATTACAGACATTGATGCAGTTTTGGTACAAAGAGAATAACACAAATTATACAGCAAGCAAATTCATCATCTTTCTTAAGAGACTTTTGTAAGTGTGATAAATGACATTCACCTAGGTGGGTAGAGAAAGGGCCCAAGAGGAAGTCTGCACTGAGAGCGAGAGAACAGAGAAAATCTCTACCTAGGACAGGAAATAAGAACAGTACAGTGAGGTACACTTGTTGTCTTACTTTCATTCTGAAGAAGTTAAGTGGACAGATGCCTTGCCATTTTACTGAGAAGCAGGGGGAAAAGAAGGGCCAGTGAAGAGAAGCTTCCTGGCACACTACAGGTCCAGACCCTGCACTGAGTTTGGAGTGTCATCCGTGGTTAGCAGTAGATTTCTGCATCTTATCTGGAGAAGTGAATTAGTCATGAAGGAAAAAGGGAAGACAGTTTGCCCTGAGGGCTAGAGCAGCCACTGTCCTCTTTTGCTGTACAAGACACAAGGGGTAGCAAGTATGATGCTCAAAGGCATAACAAACATTTACAGAATACATGCTATGGGAGCTAATCAGGTTTTTGCTAAAATATGTATGTGTAATAAATAAAATACCAAGTGATATAAATATATGTCTCAATTCATTCCACTGTGTCAGGAAAGCTCAGCAGTTTGTGCAGCTTCACAAGGGCTTTCTTCTGCACGTCACTGAATTTCGGCTGTTTTATGCCTGACAGCTTCATGACAAGAACATTCTGCTGACAGATATTGACCATGGTAGGTGTTCTTCCAGCACATCTGTCCCCACAGTCAAATACCTGGGATTGCTTCTGAGCTGACGGCAGTGCTTTGCTTTTAAATGGACCGTTATGATCTGGTTGTGTGGGTCTCTAACTTTTTAAGTCCCTTGAATAATCTTGTCTATGTGTGATAAGACTTACAAAGACACTTAATTGTAACAGATTTTCATGGCAGTTTTTAGTTATAGCCTCTTACCGGGTAAAGGTCAATGCACATTAAGTAACAACAGGTGCAAACCTCCAAGTGCTCCATTTGCCTTTGTACAAAGGTCTGTGCAATCTCAGGCCCCACACCATGCAAGTGGGATTCACCACTCTAACGCACTTCCTAAATCAAGTCTGACAAACAGCTGCTGAGAACCGCAAGCTATTGACATTTCACATCAGCCCACTTTTAAGTCCCTACTTGCAAGCAGAGGACAAAACAAGATGACATCTACTCTCACAGGTCCATCTCAGGCACAGTTGTCAGATACATGGCCTTTCAGTGACTTGTTCCACAGGGTTGTCCCGTTCTTTGGTCTCCACAGGGGACTGATTAACTGGGAGTGGCTGGGAGTGCAGATCTCTTATACTGCCAGGGAAGCAGGGTGCTGCTGCTCAGAAAGCGTAGAAGTCCTGGTTTATCCTGCCTTGCAGAAAACTAACTTTGCCTTTTCCTCAAGAACGAGGGCATTTGGGGTTAAAGTTCACTACTTTCAGGATGCTTCAAGATTTTTCAAAGACCAGTCTTTGAAAGGACCAGGGCTCTAAAACCACAAATTATTGCTTAGTTTCTTCAGTTCTAACTCTGAAAAGATCTTGGCATCAACACCCCCCCATTTCTCTCCTTCATGTTTATGCATTCTTTGTCACATCTTCTTTTACAGCACAGCACAGACCATCTCTGACATAACGTTCTAGGTTTCTAGCTGTGCAGAGTAAAGTTCAGGAACCTTATCTTAAACGCACTGGGGCAGAACAGTATCTTTTGATCCCTTTCACATACGCTCTGTCCTCATGCAGCACATCCTGTCTCTGCAGGAGCTGAGGGAAGGAGCTGCAGCCAGAAATTCTCCAGGGAAAGTTGGCAGCTAGTTCAAAGTAAGCTGACCTGGCTCTTTCTTGACAGAAACAGCAGTCAGAGCACCTTTATGTTTTATGAGCAGGGGCAGTTTAATAATATGTACATATAAAATAAAGGCCTCTCACATCAATGACAAATGGAGATACAAAAAACGTTGAAATGGGCCAGTGTTCTTTGGGCTAACAGTACATCTGGTTGAAAGAAACATCAGTCTTATGCTAATATTATTTCTTAGCAATTCCACCCAGCTATTTTGGGCAATGCAGTCCCAGTCCTTAAATATCTGCATAAATGTCATTCAAAAGGAAGAGAGGCTGTTTTGGTTCACTTTGCACACTCATCTGTACTTCTCCAAGACAGAACTAGGATCCAAGGGAAGATGAAGAATGACTCAGGCTGTACCTACACTGTAGGTTTCAAATTGGGAAAATAAGATAGCAGAAGCATTTTGTATTACCTTAGGAAATACTGTCGCCATTTATATTAATGTTAGCAATAATTTTTTGTAGCAGCACTTGTGCTGATGCCAATTGTTTTGAAGATGTCACGCTCTCCTAACCCTATGTAGACAAGTTGGAAGTGTGTTTTATTTCTTTGCACTATTGGCTCTGAACATTTGAAGGCCACAAGCCATGCTATATAAACAAAAAAGGTGCCTAGCATTCATCAGTAATAACTCAAGGTGGCTTTTAGCAGAGATTTAAATGAAAGCTCACAGTTAGCTAGAATGTCTGTTGCCCAGTTGAGTCCTTTTGAGTCCTTTTTGGAGCCCAAGTCTGAGCTATGAGGCTAATTTCCAAATCCATTGAGAGGATTTATCCAGGTCTGTTCGCCATTGTAGCAGCAGTAAATGCATTACCATGGAACAGCTCAAAGAAAATAGCTTGGATTTACAATGCAATTGAACAAACTGGGAAATTAAGTAGCCCCAGGTGTTGCTTGAGTAACCTCCTTGTAACAGGAAATAAGATCAAGCGAAAACCAAAGAGGAATGTCTCCAGGAAGGTATGTCTCATTTTCCTAGAGAGTTATTACTAAATACTGTATATTCTGGGTAAGTCTACTATAATATTATGCATATATAACACTTCTGTTCCAAGTATGTATTGATCCACTACACATGGCTAGAAATAAATGCATTTATAGCATTAATATTTACCAAATATTTGTGTGTTCTCGTCTATGCGTTTGTGAAATCCTACCCACTAAATTGAGAACACACACAGAAACATGTTCTTAGGAGTGGATCACAGTCCTGCATTGTCATGATAACACGATGCTTAATACTCAGAGCGTTGAAAACTCAGTGAAATGAGAGATACAGTGCGGGGAATGCTTCCACAATCTTTACAGTGGTAGTCAAAATAAAAGAACCAACAAGGATATGAAGTGTGTACTGCATAGTGCACTGAAGGTTGCATCACATGGTTGAACAAACACCGTGAAATACTCTCAGGAACTCTTTACCCTTCTTGTAGTGAAATCCACACCCTTGAACAAAATTCAGATATAACTCCCTTCAATATGTCTGCAAGGGAGAGAGCAGCTAGGAGGCAAATCATTTATCCTGGGCAGGATACCTCTACTGCAACATTTCTGCAAGGCAGAGCATGACAGTGAGATGCTGCTGTCTGGGAGTCCGTATCATCCATATAGATGGGAGAAGTCTGCACATGTTGGTTTCTTTTTCTATCACACAGAACTCACTGGTGCCTCCTAAACTGGCACAGGCTGTTTCCAAATCTGCACTAGTGAAAGAGCCAGCATTGCTGACCCCTATCTGCAGCAAACTAAAGGCTAAGAAGAAAAAACAAATATCTAAGATCACCTATCTTCTCTCTTTGCTACTGGGTCTATTTTAAGAAAGGAGAAGGTGGCCTTTTCCATTTGTGTTCAGCATTAAACTGTGGACAACAGTTTAATGAGATACCTTATATCGGCAAAAGGAATTAATCTGCTGTGCTTTAAGGAACTGTTGAGCTCAAATTTTTGTTACAGAATTGTCTCACCAGTTGATTCTTCTATACAGATTGTGTGAGGTCAGGATGGCAAGGATAAAGAAAAGGGGACAGTCTTTCGTCTCTTCGTTAGGTTAAAATATATATATATAAGTAGCACTAAATGCTAAGGAATAACTAAGGCATGAATTTTGTGGAAGGCACAGAGGGACATGCGTGTGTTAATCTTCCAAGAGGCAGAGGTGGCTGCATGCTCCAGCTCATAGAGGTCACACAGAAGTCTGCCCAGTGCTCTCCTTCATATGGTACTGAGTTTTTGGAGAGGTGGGAGTTGGGTGATGACGTAGTATTGCTCCTGCTTTACTTCACAGGCTTCTCCTCCACTCCCTCCCTATGTCTCTCAGTTTCTAAGCCCAAGTTTTGTAAGTAAGTGTGCAGATTTTCTCTGTTCCTATTACATTTCGATTTGCATGCAAACCATTGCAAACAGAACCATTACAAGCTATTTACATACATAATATATGAAATTCCTCCACTGCGTCTTCATGACCTTGATTGCTACCTGTCCTGTTCCTCCTATGTAATTTGAATTGGTAAGCCATATTTTTCACGCTCCAAATATTTTGCTAATCCTTAAGTATTATTTTTTCATTAAGGCATTTAGAGTCCCAACCTGTAATTGACATGTGCTTTTGAGATGAATTTACTCAAGGCAAAACTGAAAATTCTGATTTGCACATCGAGTAATATCTCATCTATAGCACCAGCTACATCAAATTAAATACAGGAGAGCCATTCCTTTTCCAGGTTGTGTTCCAAAACTCATTGCATTCCCTGCTCCAATTTGGAGTTCTGTGCAAGGGAGCAAGCAAAACCTAGACAGTTATTCTCTTGAAGCAGGATCATATTAAGAATAAAGAAATGTACATCTGAGATGAGCATTTTTAGTCTGACAGAGAGAAGTGCCTCTACAAATTGCTAATAATATTAATTGTCATTAATAGAAAACTGGTTTGTAATATGATTGTATTTAGAAAAATGCTTACTGTGACCTCTTAATTATTGACTTTATGAGTACAGTTGAGATTGGTAATACATCGTGTTTGGCCTCCTGGGAAATACTCAGAAACAGAAATCAAACTGAAATTTTAAGCCTTCTTACTGTACGTTCTGTCTGCCTTGCATTTGAAAAACTTCAGGTCCAAGAAAGCCTGGGGTGCTTCAGTGTGAAATCCTGCTATGGCTATGTCTGTGCAGCCCAGTTGAAAAATGTCTCCCAGTGCACAGTACAGCTAGACTGACCATGCCAAGGCTGGAAGACATCCTACTTTGGTGTGAAATAAAATGCTTCTTTACATTATGTAACTTACCTAGGGAAATCAGTGTGACAAATAAGTGAAAATCTGACAGACATAAAGGAAGAACAGTCAATCTCTATGGACAAAAATAAATTCCCCGTGAGATAACCAGAACAGTATCTAGCTGAGGCAAACCTGCCAGTGTTCTCCTCTATGCTCTTTTTCAGGAGAGCTGAGCAAGGGTTACCTCACAGATGGAAACGTGTTGGTGCAAATTCTGGCCTTTTACTTAGATCCTGTCACTTGCATCTCTTCTTATGCTTCATAATCTGCTGTGCTGGAGAGCGTAAGAAGAGCATCCACATCTGTCACTAAAGCATAACAATCCCTTGGAAAAAATCATAGCTTACGTGGAGTTACAGGACAGACTGTATTTCCATGTACTGATGACAATAGCTGCTATACATTCATGGCCACATCCTCACAAGGACAGTTAACAGTACAGCAACTTTATGTGTAGTGAAGTTCCAAATACTCTTTAGCAGAACTCTCCTGTACCTCTGTTGGAATTGTTTTGGTTAAAATGTAATAAACTCAAGAGTAATTGATAGAAGTATGGCAGGAAGCTATCAGCCAGAGGTACCAAAATCAAGAGCAACAGTCAGCAGACAAAAAGGGGAAAGTATCTCATTGTAATGCTTTGCTGGCAATCACACAGCTTCCTTGTCTCAAGGAAGACGGAGGCCTTGGTCAGGACTCAGATGATTGTTTCTTAGACACGGTTCACTGTACAGTAATGCTCATTTAATAAGAGTCTGAAATGGTCATTATGTGTCATTACAGTTAGTCAGTGGGATGAATGATGTATTTAAAGGCGTGATCCTATCAGGAGGCCAGAAGGACTCAGATGCAAATAAATACAAGAGGAGGGAGGTACCTTCTGTGGCAAAAAATATCAAATGTTAATTGTAGATATAATGTAGGTATTCTCACTTGCTTAGTATTGCTTATAATGGCAAAGTATTTACACACAGCACATGACAAACAGCTGGAAGGGAATGACTTGGCTGCTTACAGTCTTTGCTAATTATGGCAGTAGTACAAAATGAGGCGACTTCGCTGTCATATGAAAAGCTGCTGCAGTTTGACTTCCTGAGCAAGGAATTATCAATGAAAGTTATTGCTGGAGTCAGTGGGATGCATTTTGAAAACCATACAGAATGCGAGCACAACTGCTGCCAGCTGGCTGCCCCATTGCAGCCCCTTCAGTGGTGTAACCTCCAGAGGGTTACAGTAGTAGGAAGCACAGCAGCAGCTCAGCTTAGCATCCTTACGCTTATTGCTTATGTATTCCGTCTTCCTTCAGATCTTCAAGTGATTTGGCACGTCAGCACTGCAACTCCTTATGTATGGCCAAACCAAGATCTTTGTCTTCTGACTTAAGTCACATACAAAGAAGGGGCAAAGCTGGAAACAGTCTCCCAGTTCCCAGTCCCCTGGTACAATTCAGGTATTTTGCTTTTGCTCAAATGCTAGATTCAGGGGACACCAGAAAAACTACTGAAACGTTTACCTGGAAACATGAAAGGCACCCAAATAAAAGACTTCCATTTCATAAATTGGAGCAGCACAATTGCAAGGGGAAAGCCCTTCCCACAGGAGTGTTGGTAAACAAGATTGGGTAAATCAGCCTCAGATATATCCCATTTTGGGGAACAAAGCACCTTCCTTACAGAAGCTCTCAAATATGTGAGAACTTTTTCCATTGGTTTCACCCTGTGAGATATTATCCTGGATCCCAGGCCACTTCCTCTTAGGAGAGTATTTAAACCTTGCAAAATCATGGAGAAAATGCACCAGGAACCCCTTGAACCACATCTTTCAGATGCTTAAATCAACCCATTTGAGAATGGACTCAAATATTCACTATGCCTTGGAAGGGTGCATAGAGTCACTTTAAAGACACTAATAGTACAGTCTGTCTGTCATTAAAGTGATTCCTACACTTGTCCTGTCACTGCCTGGCAAACAAATCCTTCAGCAATGACAGACCTAAGCTTTGGGGTTTAGCAGTCAGGACTTTAATTCTGTTGTTTTCTCACTTAGACTTTACCCTCCAGCTCTGCATATCACAGCCAGGGTTCATCCTAGAGGTTACTGCATTTTTAATCAGCATTTTAAAATCTCTCCGAATGGAAAACACTGTATACAATGTAAAGGCTTTTTGTCATCCTCCTTCTCTAAATGAACTGCTGTTCTGTTTCTTTAAAAGGTTTTGTTCTCACCAATGCCCAATTCCTACTGATTTGCTAGGTCTAATTAGTAAGTATTCAAGTGTGCCATGCACTAATTTGAACATCGCTCAAATCCCACACAGATTTAATATAAAAATGGATTATTTGAATTTTAAACACAGTCTGTTCCACCAATTTTGACATATTAAGCAAGCTCACAAGCCATTAAAGCTGCAAAATACCAGTTGACCTAACAACCTGCGATGGTAGGGAGTGAGCAAAGCTATTATTAACTAATGCTCAGAACAAAAGCTACATGTACGCTCTGGATCTGAATGCTTTGATTTCTCCAAGATCTGGGCGAACTTCAGGTGCTGGATGTCAGTCTGAACCCAGAACTGCTGGGTATTCCAGCACAGAAGCAGAACTCTACCAACCAGCTGCCCTGAGGACCAAAGCCCCACCGTGCACAACACCAGAAAGTGCTCCAGCCTCCCCAGGCTGCAGCCACAGAATGCAAATCATCTGTCCTGATTTGCCTTTTTTAAGTGGTAATTAATTCATTTTAGCTAATAGACTTTAAATACATCTTTTAGGATAGTCTAGACTAATCCTGGAGACCATTCCTAAGCACTGTTTTTGGAGCAGGAAGGTAATTTTATATTTCTGTGCCAACCTGTACTGGAGAAAAAGACAGGCTGATCAGAGCTCCCAGTAACCAGCTGAAGCCAAAGATATGCCCTCCCTCTCCCCTCCCCCACTTCTCTCACTGATGCTTACTGCAGTGACATTTGCTGGGATTTTGCCTCCATCAAGATTTCTGCACTGAGTTCTGGGTTAGAATTCTCCTTTTGGAGGTGAAGGAGCAGTCAGGTAAGCCAGCCCTTCCAGGTTCACCTGTTGCCTCTGGCACACCGAACTGTGGGCAGATCACCTTGTCTAGACTTAGGAATGCATTGAGTTTAGCACAGACAAAGAAACGTGCATTTTAACATATGCATTAAAGGATGCTAAAAATGCATTAGCAGAGGTAGAGCAATCTAGCACAGACACTGCCTCTTTGACTCAGTCTAGACAACGCCATGGAGACATAGAGACTCTTTGGAATCTATGCTGAGTACTCAGCATCCATTTCATAACTTTATTTTAATTCAGCATGATAGCACCTTCCCAACACAGCAATCTGTGAAATAAATGTTTCAGGGTTCATATGAGGGCTAGCTTGACTTCTTTGGCAACATTTCCTCCTCTGAATAAGTGTAGAAATTACAGGAGAAAAGCAAATCCACCAAAGTGATGGCAAAAAGCCACAACGGGAATGATTAGGAAGATTACTTTGAGGTGGAAAACACAGTACTGATAAGATCTTAGTAAACAGCAAGCTCTGTATTTTCACTACTGAAGCTCCAGTAAGGCAGCAATATTCAAAAAGGTGATAGTATCCTAAAATTGTGCAATAGTAAATGAAAGGGAAACTGAGCTCTGATTGTCTCTCCATGCAATATCAGAATTAAGGTAAGGAAAGCCTCAGAGAGAAGTAGGGTTGTTTTGGCTGCCACAGCCTTTAGGGCTAAGATTTGCTTGTTCTCTTAGAACTGAACATGGGGCCTGGTAGAGAAAGAAGCTTGATGCATCATCGACAAGATCTATCGCACCCTCCCAACAAGACCAGCTCCATGTATCAGCATGATACAAAAACCTGTTAACTTCTTTAGGTCCTGTGGACGCAGAAATGAGCAAATAAGGGATTTCTTTATTGTTTCATTAGTGGAATTGCATGTGCATACAAATCTGAGGGATGAGAGAGAGAGAAATTTCAGGGTGAGGATGTGCAGAAACAGATTTGCACACGAGTTTTTCCAGATGCACAGAAAAAAAGCTCTTAGCTTTTAACCAAAGAGTATCTCTCTAACCCAAATGAAGAGTTTCGCTTTGCCTTTGTAATGTGTAACACTTAGAAAGTTAAGTTTTATACTTTTTCCATTTCAAGTTTTACATCTCAGGCGCGGGTCAAAGCTTTTACTGAGTTTATTAAAGTAAAACATCTTGGTATTTCAAAAGAGCCGTCCTTCTATCATTTTTTAGCTAAAATTATTTGCAAACTACCTCACTTGTCCCTCAGAAGAGCTAAATGACAGCATAGCTGGTCAGGCATTAAATGCTGAGCACAGCAATGGAGTCTCCTGTTGAAACTATTCCCTGAAACTGTGGCACACTGTGGTATGGACACATCTGTGGTAAACGTCTGATAACAGTTTTTAAGGTACCAAGGACTGACTAGTGTCAATCTGTAGCCTAGGAGCCCCTTGCTGTACTGTTTCAGACAGCTGAACCTTCTGGTCTGCACAGTGAGATTAGAAACCCTGTATATAAAGTGAAAGACAGAGAATGGCTAAAGCTTCCTGTGTTTGAGCACATCTGTTTGTGTCTTTACTGCCCAGTCTTTTCCTGGTAGCCAACCTTCCAGCACAGTCTTTATTGGTATGATTAAGCCAGTAGGTGACAAAGAAGAAACTGAGGAGCCCTGTTGGATCAGTGCAGTGTAGACGGAACAGCTGTATAGCACACATCCGAATTGTCTTCATGCAGGTGCCACCTGTGAACATTTCACTGACTGGGGAAGAATCCCACTTCTGTGAGCAAGGAGAGGAAAAAACACTCTCAAGGTTTTCCCTTAAGGATGGACAAGGGTGAGAGAGCAGAGACATAAGTTTGTTGGGTAGCATTCCCTGACTCTGAGTAGCCGTGCACTGCAGCACTGACCCAGGAGATTGGTGCTCGAGGGAGCAGATCACCAAGTTGCTGCCCCTCCTGGAGCACTGTGTTCACTCATCCGTGTTCCGCTGAGGCACAGTCAGCAGATTCCTTCACAGCACAGCTCTGAGCTGCTCCAGGACTGCAGGGAGACATACATCTTCCCAGTGTGAGAGGAAAAGACCTGTGAGAATCACTGGGAGACCACAGAGACATTTATTCATTTTTCCCTGTGGAGAGGGTAAATACCCATCTCAGTAACGCCATCCCTTTGGCGCTCTGTGTGCCCCCAGCAGGCAGGCCAGCTCTGAATCACCCCCTGGCTCACTATGATGAGCTAACGAGCAGCACTCCACGCATCCAGCTCCTCCACATCTCAGACACTTGCAAGCTCTCCTTCTGTTCTCGGTGCGGCAGAAGATCCACCTGAATGCTGTCACCACCCAGCGCACCCGGTAAAGCTGTGGGAAGCACAAACAGGAGATGAACGTGCCAAGATGAGACTACAATTTAGATATCTCAACTCCTTTCTCTGTCTTCGCCAAAACCTTCCTGACAAATAAAAATTGCCAAAGCTTCAGTTCTTGACCACACATCAAAAAAAGGCGATATCGGGGAAAACAGAAACTGAAGAAACCATAAAAGCAGGAAGCATATCACTGTCATATGAGGCCATATGTGTAAGATGCTTTGCTGTCTGAATGGAAAAAAAATGAAGTAATAGAATGTATTTTGAAATGAAAGATGAAGTTTCTATTGCCCTTGCCATTTGTAGGTCAAAATCATTGAAACTCCCTAAAGCAGAATGGAAGGAAAGCTGCATCCAGGATACTGGTAAATGAAAAATGAGGATCGAGAAGTAAAAATAGAGATGGACAGGCCTTTGATACCCAGGAGAGAAAGGCTTTTTTGGTGGATTTAATTTAAAACTGTACAAGGGGTGCACTTTGCTAGAGAGAAAAGACGGATGGCTGCTATTAGCATGAAATGGGCTTGTCTGACACATCCTGTCTGCAACCCTTTGCTGTAACAGGGGAGGCAGAACCTCGACAGATTGTCGTGGCTAAAATACTCACCAGAATAATGGTGAAATAAAGTGAAACTGAAAAAATGATCCGTTTTGAAAATCCACGTACAGCTCTACTATGAAGGATTGAACTCCAACACAATTTGTCTTTAGAAACATTAAAAAAAAAACTGCTTTGCCTGACTTACAAAGGAAACAAAGCAGATGAAACTGCAACCCATGCATCTGTCAGGGTCTGTGCCCTCTGCTGCCAGCATTACTCAGATCCCGGACAAGAGGTTAGCAAGTTCATCCTAGTAAAGCAGAAGTTTGGTTCTGGATGAAAGGAGAAAAGGTAAATGCCCCATGAAATGCAATTCTAAATTGCATTTGCCAACAGTGAAATCCATGTTCCTATCCCTGGTTTTGGAGACACCTTGGTTAGGTTTCTGAGGCATGCATGGGTCTGGCAGTTAGGAATATTCATGTACCTCAAAGCAGCAATGGACATTTTGTGGGATGGTCTTTGCAGGGGAAGAAGTGGGACAGTGACAGTAAAGGAGCAGGACCTTTGTTTTCTCCACATAATTCAATAGCAGCTAAGTGTGACAAGCCTGCTCAGTCAGCATTTAGCGCCGCTTATAGGAAGGGTTTCTCGTTCTGTTGGTGAAGCATTAACAGCACTGCTGTAGGAAGTGTCTGATTCGGTGTATGGACTGCCTCACTCTGCAGAGAGGGAACAGCAGACACTGGTGCTGGCAACAGGACTGTTTCAGTCTAAATTTCATCTCTAGAATTAATTCTTGAGAAAGATGAAATCATAATCCATCAACAATGGACAACAGTTTAAGAGGAGACAAATTTATACTGCAGTTGGAGTAGCAAGAAACGACGTACGTGCAAGACAGATTTATGTTCAGCATATTATTTTGTCCAGTAAACCAGATGTCAATGAAGGGCATCTGATGTCCCTGATCCACATTGCTTCCACATTGGTACTGCTGAGCAGGCAAATGCGAGGCTAGCTTTGGGTGCATGCCTGACCAGATAAATAAGGCTTCCCAGCACTTCCCATGACCTCTTCAGTTCTTGTACAGCTGAGTAAGTGTGCCAGCTGCTGCCAGTGATAGAATGCTGTCAGGTACCTGAAGGACTTGCTCTCTCAAGGCAGTTGCTTCTCTCTCCCACAGTGAAAGGATCTTCATTTTGTGATCTTAGCACAGGCACCCATTTTTCTAGCAACGTTAAATGTTAAACACTTTAAGCAAATACTGTAGTACACCAGAGTTGAGAGTATGTTTAACTTGCACCATGCCACATCTTTCCCCTATTCGCAAAGCAAGATGTGTGATAGAGGCGTACAACACACATAGGTTTTGTTTGCTGGCTCACTGTGTGAGATAAAGTGAGCTTACAACAATGTGGTGCAATCCTGGCAGAGCAGCTTCTGCAGAGGAGAGAGCAGAGGCAGGCTCAGATAAGCATGTCACAAAGAAACGGGAGGTATTTCCATCCAACTTCATTCTTTAGATGTGTCTGAAGATTTAAATAAGTGCTCTGGAGAAGCAGGGAATGGGCCCTCCTTCCTATGCCTAGATTGGCTATTCATTAGTCAGCAGGCAGCCCTCCAAAGCACATTGGTACATCTTGAGCTTTCAGCCTGCTTCCTGCTGTGCCGTCTGCTTCATTGATATTTTATTCTATTCCCTGTCCTACTCCCTCTGATAGCAGCCTGCACGTAATGAGCACAGGAGCTTGGTGAAGGCCTAATTCTGACAGTGCAGGCCAGCAAGTACCATCTGCCGGTGAGCAAGAAACATCCAAAGGGAAGAGCTGGCTAAAGAAGTATCCTGACATTCAATGAGTCGAAGTCTCATGCAACCCCTGCTTCCAAAGCTCACAAACACATACTCATTATAAGGCAGAACTCAAACTGTGATGGGAGAAAAGCTCGGGGGGTTCAGGATATTCCAGCGTGACGCAAGTCATAAAGATCGAATATGCTTGCTCTGGTAGTCGTCGGGAGTTAGACTCGATGATCTTTATGGGTCACTTCCAACTCGGGATATTCTGTAGTTCCAGGATTCTAGGTTCAGTGCAAGAGGAAATATCACTTAGCCCAGCTCTTCCATGGAGCCAATCATTGCTGCTGTCGTGACAAATTAACATCAACTCTGGACTGTTAACTCTTCTAAAGGTGTCCAGTTTTGCAGAGATGAAAGGGAAAGGTACACAATTCCACAAACCCATTACAGACAGATTCTAATTAGAGATCCTTCAAAGGTCGTTTTTCAGAGAGCTCAATATTCCATATGCCACACTATTGAAAACACCTGGCACATATTTGGGATAATAGAAAAGACATCTCTCCTATGAAGAAAGGTGGAGGGAGCTGGGGGTGTTCACCATGGAGAAGAGAAGGCTCTGGGGAGACCTTATTGCAGCCTTCCAGTACTTGAGGAGAGCTTATTAACAGGAGGGAGGATTACTTTTTACATGGTCTGATAGGGATAGGATAAGGGGAAACAGTTTTAAACTAATAGAGGGGCGATTTAGGTTAGATGTTAGGAAGAAATTCTTTACTCAGAGGGCAATGAGGCCCTGGCACTGCTGCCCAGAGCTGTGGGTGTCCCATCCTTAGAGGCGTCCAATGTCAGGTTGGATGGGCCTTGGTCAACCTGATCTCGTGGGCGGCCACTTCTATAAACAACACAGTGCTACTTCTCTGCCTCCCTAAAGAGCTTGTATTTCACCAACAGATAGTCCATCACTTATCTTTCCGCGTGCTGGGGATCACTGCAAGGCATTCCACATCCCCTCACTGACCAGCAGTTTCACAGCAGCAGTGAAGTCTGACAAATAAGAGTAATGTTGAACAACCACTGAGCCCCAGGGAGCACTTTCACCTTGGCCATAACGCCCCACATGTGCAGCAGCAGTCAGCGTGCGCCCACACTCAGCTGAGATTGCTCAGTGCTGTTCCAAACACAGCTTATTTCACATTGCTCACGGAGTTCAAAGAAACGGCTGATAGGTAAGAATCAGTCCGTGCACTGATCGCTCAATCAAAACACGTTTTGTGAACTCAGCAAGATAAAGAGCAGCACCCCCTCACCCCAACCTCAATTAACACACCACTGCAGCCTTCTGTCAGGTAGGACGCCGAGCTCCTTTCAGGAGCAATGAGCTTACAGGAAGGTACTTGGTTTTGCCATTTGTGCAATGTGACCAACAGGGAGTTGCCAGGTCTCCAATACATAACTGACAGCACTATGATAGGAATCAAAATTAAGCTGCATCCAGGGCAAATCAATTAAAAGCACAACTGGGCAACAGTCCTACTTGTGAGTGCCTCAGGCTTCCTCATCTGGTATTCCTGCAGGACTCGGAGGAGTAGAGACCTACCTTAGTGATGCGTGATTAGAGAGGTTTGGATGTTACAAAAGCTACAGGAGTGCTATGGGGAACCTTTTAGTCCTCCCTGACTGTGTTCACTGCAGGGATTATTGCCAGAAACACAGGTGAGACGAGCATCAGTGTGGTGATAAAGTTTGCAATGGAGTCTAATGGCTTTACACATCCCTCCTGCTAGCAAAACAGCTCTGCCACCCATATTCGCCGCCTGATAGAGGCAATGGTTTTCAGTCTTCTTATTGCAATCTACACATTTGTTATATATACATACATAACTTTTCAGCATTTACCTGAAATAAATGTTAGGGAAAGCTGGGTTTTACTGCAACCGGCTAACTCACATGAAGACTAAAGATGGTAAGGGAGAGATACATGAGAGAGGAAGCCTAGCAAGCAGTGCCATGGCCTCCTCACTGGCATGGAATGGTCTTTCCATTCAGTAGACTGAACAACGTGCAGAACATTCACGTGGTCTGTAGCAGAACCAGAAACGGATTCCACTTCTGCTAATTCTGCCTGCAGAAGACCTGCCTTACATAAGCCATGAGAGACTTCCCAACTGAAGTCTTTATCACCAAAGCAGCATATCAGACCTATGTGCAAACTCTAGGCAAGTGCAGTGCCCTGAAAGGGAAGCATTACTTTTTCTCCAATTGATGAGAGAAAAAACAAGACCAACTCAGCAGCTTGTTTGAAGAATCCTGGATTCTAGTTCCCCAGGCAGTAACATCTTCTTCCCTCCTGCTGTTAATTTACAGCACATGTAGGGCAGTTGGCGTGTGAAGTGTTGTGGAAAAACTGACTTCAAGTCCTCTTTCAAGATAAAGTAGAAAACAGTGAAATCTCCAGTTATGTATAACTGTTCATCATTAGAGTGGAAGGGTCTCGCTATGTAAGCTATCACTTCAGACATGTACAAAACTAGATTAGCTGTCATACCACAGCTTTTCCATCTTACTTTCTTCAACCTGCTCTGCCAATTAATTCCAGTCTAGCCAGCAACAAGCAGTACATGAAGGGAAAAGTACATGCAAACTGCCTCTATGTATGCAAGCAAATGTCCAACAAAAAATATTCTTTTAAGGGATTTATTTTAATTTTTTATTAAAGTAGGAGATACATGTGCTCTCCCCCCTCCAGCTGAAGGATTACCTTTAGCTTCACCACATTCCATATCTTCCATGTGAAAATGTCTCACCAGATCCAATCAGGTATATTTCATTGCTCCATAACAGAGAGGAAATGAATTTTTCTGATGAGACGGAAGCACAGTGAATAGCTCGATTCTCCTCCCCAACACCATTTACAATCAGTTTTGTGCTGCAAACGAAGTCAGTGTTTTCCTGGGTCAGAGGTGGCTGATTATTCATAGCACTTTCATTTCCAGCAGTAGAGTCATCATACTTCTGCCAGTCGTCATTCTAACTGTTCTGTGTTTGATTTACTTTGCACTGCTCTTAGCTTTGCAAGTCTATCTGCTATCCAAGCTTGTACTATTATTTGTTGCTTTTCTGCCAAGAGGACTTTGGCACTGATGTTGTTTTCTCCCACCTTAAGAGATTATATCTGTTTAAAAAATAAGTAAATGAAATGGGAAGGAGGGAGGAATGTAACATTCAGTTGATTTGTAGCAATCAAAAAACCCCGACAATCCTAAACCAGAAGCTGATTATTTCAGTATTATTTCACTAAGATGGGTCAGTGTCACCCCTGTTTTTTATAACAGCAGTGGAACTCCAAAGCTCGGAGAAGTGTATTAGTCAAGGTTCAGCAGCGGTTTGAAGCTGCCTGTCTTTAATTCTTAGGCTAGAGTTTTCCCTGCTAGTGCTCAGTGATTCCCTCCAATGAGTGTCCATTTGGTTCTGGCAAACTGCTACACACGTGTGGTACAGTAACAGTGCACCAGATGTATCTCAGCTCATGCAAGACCAAACTCAAGCGTGCAGTGAGTTCAGAGAGCTTTAATGTACTTTTCTAGACCTCCTAAATTTATCCAGTATTAAGAATCCCTTGCTGGACATGGGTTCTCTGGCACCACAAAAAGGCAGTGGTTGGCTGGCTCTTACAACCAGACAGAGTTGCTGCATCTTCAAGAATACCAACTTTTATTTTAAAGACAACAATTTCACTCTTACTGAGTATCACAAAAAAAACATTTATTATTTCCCATAATGACATCAGCTCTGGCTGAATTTGACGATTACTTTTTAAGTTTGGTTTCTGAACACACGTCAAAAATGAGAGGGAAAGAGGGAAAAAGGAAGAAGGAAAAACCCACAGCCACTGGATTATGCTCTTTGTAATGGCATCCAGTATTCACTGTCATTACAGGAATTTTGTGCTTTATGATCCCAACAGTTTACTGGGAGAAACAGGTAAGACTCACAGTGCTTCACTTGCTCAGGGCTTGGCTTTATGGTGCTGCTGGGAACTACAGCATCTCAATGAAAGCTGGCCACATTAATCATGTCATATTTGGCACTTAGCGTAATATTAAGACCATAGATACCACGACCGATTTCTTATGCACTTTAGAGATAAGACTTCAAATGGACAGTTATATTTAAGTGATTTTACAGCTACCACTGTTCACTCATATGAGGAGATACTTACTCAAAGCTTGAGGATATGCTGAAGAGCCTCAAAGGATTATAGAGGATTATGGACCATTAACGTATTAAATTGTCGTGGTTTAACCCTGGGGGGAGCTCAGTACCACACAGCCATCCACACATCCCCCACGGTGGAATCAGGGAGAAAACTGAGAGAGGTGAAAGTTCCTGAACTCACGGGTTGAGATAAGGACAGTTTAATAAAGTGATGCACAATGCAGTTGCTCACTACCAGCCAACCGATGCCATGGCCAACTCCCCCCAGGTTTTGTTGTTCTGCACAATGTCACATGTTTCTTTGGTCAGTTTGGGTCAGCTGCTCTGCTTGTGTTCCCTTTCAGCTTCTCGTTCACCTCCAGCTCACTCGCTGGCAGAGCAGCTCAGGATGCTGAAAAGTCCTTGGATGGACTCTGCACTGCTCAGTAACAACCAAAACATCACTGCTACCAATGCTACTTCCATACTAAATCCAAAAGACAGCACCATACCAGCTACTACGAAGAAAACTAATTCTAACCCAACCAAAGCCAGGATGTACATATAGATTGGCTACAACCCTCCTCTCTCAAACCTGACGCTGACTGTGACAGTCTGCTTCTCTCAGTCATTTCAGACAAACGAAAACACTCTTTGTTCTATTGCATTTTCCAAATTCTATAGACTGATCTCAACCTGCTGAGGAATCGTGGACCTCCTCTCCTAATTTTCACATGACATTCTGCCTGAAATTCTATTGTCTTGGTTAGGTTAACAGTCATGCCTGTGACAGCTCTGCACCTTCTGGAGCTCCCCAGCTCCACAGAATGCTCACGCCTGTTTTGCAGATTGAGGAAGGGTTGCCATATGCCAATTCAGAAGCAATTTTTTACTCATAGTCAGAAGCATCCAAGAAGTCAGTATGCAGGACTTTCTGCCATATGGAGAAATACTTATTTGGCCATTTCTGTAGCTGTATCTCATTAGACAAAAAGGAGAGAAAAAGAAGACTTTATTTTCTTCTCTGCAGATCTTGGCCAGGAGTTCATCTTCACTTGAAAGGCAGCATTAATTTATGGTACTTAGGAAACCACGTCAGAGCAGAAGCTGTAAGAATCCAAGTGACTAAGGACAGGGTCCTGTCCAGTTCAACAGATTCTCTTTAAGCCTTTTACACTTTGAATGTGACTTCTTTCAGGGGAGGAGGGGGAGTATTACAGAAAGCTAGTTATGGTTCTACTAGGCTGCATAGACCTGAGTGGAGCACGAACCACAGCTTCCATGAAGGCTTCAGTGATGCATTATCTGCTGTAAAGCTCTTTTGTTACTTCCTATTCTGTAGCATTTTGAAGGGGTCAGTAACAGTACTTCTGTGATCTTTGTGTGTTCGGTGAAGTCTCGATATGGGAGATTTGTTTACTCCGAGGCTTTGCTGGCATTTTGCTTTTTTTATTTATAGAAACTATTGTACCATTACCATAGTACAGAAAGTTGTGTTTTAACATTACAGAGTCAGTATCATGGCTGGCATCCATCAGAAAAGTAATCAGATACAGGTTTAAAGGATACATAGAAATATCAAAGCTGCTCTGCTTCCTTACGATCTTCCTCGATGTAGAAAGATGTCAGGAGGAAAAAACCTCCTCCAAAGACACCGACAAAAACACAGATGATGAAGCTGTACTGCAGACTCCAGAAACTCCACTGGAATGAGGGATCTTTCTTGGCTTGAATAGCATTGGAGATCTAGGGAGTGAACAATGCTGTCATCAGTCTGGGATAAAACCATATTTCTCTCATGATTTAAGCAGACTCTTCTCATTGTGGTCCTTGAAAAAAATGAAGCTGAGCAGGTAGGGATAAAAAGCCTGCTACTATCTTGGCTTGTGCAACCCAGTGTCTAGTGCACCTGCACTGCACTGCTGTTCAACTTACATTTGGTTGAGGAATCTCATGGGTTTTTGTACTGTTAGTGCCTCGAGTCACAAGAATAAGAAATACTGCAACCAGTATTTATCATGACTGGTAAACATTAACTCACATTCCCATTTTCTAGCCCATCTCCAGATAGCCTGCAAAGGACAGACGTTTGGCAATTACTTTCATCATTTCTCGACGTCATTGGATAACTTTATCTATCCCTAATCAGCAGCAAATGAATAGAAACAGATTTGGCACCAATACAGCCACGAGAAGCAACAGCCATTAAGAAGGGAAGAGCTAGAAATTGATTTTGGAGACAAGAGAGGAATCTGGTTTGGAGCCAAGAGGCATTCAAGGAGTCATGGAGTGATACTGCGAGGAACTGGGAAGCAGATACCAGGCAGCTGCTTTTTTCACTGGCTTCAGGATGAGTTTGTAAAAGCTGTAATGAATTTTATTTTTGTAGACAGAAAAGCCACTTTCAGGAAACCTACAAGGTTCAATATTTAACCCAGGAACTTAAAAACTCTTCTTTGCACAAACAAAAAGACGAATGTTGAACACAGCCCTTTTTATTCCTACCTATGTCTTTGGTTATTACAATATATTACGTGACTGGAAATACATTATTATGAGACTCTTCAACCTTTGCTGGGTTTAATATGATTATGAATGACATTTTAAGGAGATAAGAGCAAGATCAGCTCTAAATGGGCACCTAGGGACTACAGCAAAGAAAACAGCGAAAATACAAACCCACTGTGTTTAATTTAAAAATGCTCAGTAAGAAAATCTCTGGAGTGCAAAGAGAAGAAAAGCAGAAAAAGACTATTCACGGACTCTCCAGACAATTTATAAGCTAAAGCGTTAGTTGAAGTAGGTTAGCAAACAATAGCAAGATCTGAAAACAGAAGATTCAGTGTTTAATCAGCAGCAGACATGGGCAGTGTTGGTGCACAGGTACACAGAAGCCTTCCAGAACACAGCGTGGTACTCTTTGCCTTGGACTCCACGTGGACATACAGCAGTTCTATTCCTGGATTTGTCATCTCTGTTCTTTGCACATTTGCAAGGTTACATGAGGATATACCATGGCAAACTTCTTTCATCTCACACTTCTCAATTGGCTGCTATTTAAGGCAACTGCATGCCAGGTACTGCATAAGAAGCATTGTGCACACAGTTACTAGCAGGATGCAGCAGCACATTCAGCAGGAAGCCTCAGTCCTGCCTGTGCCTCGAAGCTGGCAAAGAACAGTGAGTAAGAAAGAAATACAAACATTTTCATCTCTCAGGCAGGAAGCATAAGGCAATAAAATAATCACATAGCGGAGAGCACACAAGGCATATCTCAGCTATTAAGAACCTCCCATTGTTGTACAGCCATTTCTGGTGACACCAGGATGTTGGCTATCTGGTTTGAATACAGCCAAATCAGTGTTTGGGCAATGGTTTCATAACACACTCCAACAAGAAAAAGGATCTCTTCAATTGCCAAAAAAAAAGAAATGAACTGCAGAAGGAACCCCTCAGTGATAGAGGACTGTCTCCTCTGCTGGACAGATTACACAGTCAGGATTCCTGCTTTCACCCAGGTGAGGAAAAGGGAGATCTGTCTGGCTGGACCAGCTTGCTCGCACATTTCTGTCTCCTCTAACTGTATCACTGTTGGTATGTGACAAAGAAAGAACAGATATTCCTGAAGTGAACTTCTTAAAATAACTTCCACATAAAGAAAACTTAAAAAACAACAATACAGTTGTCCATCAAACACTTTCTCTCCCATGTCCATTAAAGCAGAAAAATCAAAGTAGATGTGCAGAATTACTGCACGCCTTAAATCAAAAATAATAAGGAAAGGGAACGACACTGACAGATATCATCCACTGGAACTAAAATAAAAGATCTACAGCGAAAAAATGGTACTAGGCTGCTTTGTGCAGAACCAATTACAGTGCTGTAGGAAGGGCAAGGAAAACAGTTTGCAAATAATATGGGAACCCAAGGTTAAGGTCATTTGAAACCAGAGCTTTGAATGTCAAGTAATATCAAAAGGCCGTCACTGAGGTTACTCTTGTTTTGATTGTCAAGAGAATGTTGACTAATACTGAGATTTCAGAACTAAGAATCTGAACTAACAGTTTTAGGTTTCAATACATAAAACAGTGTTTGATTTTTTTCTCAGATGACACATGGACGTGGCCCTTAGGGACATGGTTTAGTGGTGGACTCGCAGTGTCAGCTGAATGGTTGGACTTGATGATCTTAAAGGTCCTTTTCAACCTAAATGATCCTGTGCTTCTATGGTTAATCTGTATGAAACTCCTCACTAACTTAGCAAAAAGTACTTCAATGCGATACCCACGACACTGCCTTTGCAAAAACGTACGTCTTCAAATTGATGAATTTTGAAATTTAAAATCGAGATGAATTCCTACACCCTGCAGGAAACTGCTCACACCTACAGACACAGCATTATACTCTATGCACCTGCGGTGTCACAGCACCAGAAGTTGCATTCCGCTTAAAAACGTTTACAAAAATGTCCCTCTGCATTCCAGTGTCAGGGTCACTCACGGCCAACAACTTGATTAATTGCTGAGCTTCAGACCAGGAAGCGCCTCGACTTCTGGGAGCGTCTGCCTTTCAGCTTCCAAAAGATTTAGCCGAAAGAAAACCCAGATAAGCAGAAAATTCACTTACCGTCCCAATAAGGTATGGGCTGCCTGCATCGCCCAGCAAGTGGCTCACCAGAATCTGCAGGGCAATAGCTGTAGACTGCCGTCTTGGGGTCACGACGTACTGAAATGAAACATGGCCCACAAGAGAATGGATATTAACAGAGTGCATCTCATGAATGGCCAGCTGCTGACGTCACACCCTACAGGGATGGATGTATTCATTTTTTAATATTTCATATTCAGACACTGTTTGCAACTTTGGAGACAGAGAGGTTATTGTGAGGAAAACTGCCAGGGGAAACCATGGTGCCAGATGTGGGTGCCATGCTTGTGAGGGATGCCAGCTGAGACCCTGCAGACTGTGTGAAGGCTCAGGCAGGGCACCCAACCTGCCCCACCACAAGGCAGTTCAATTACAGATTGCTCATAACTGGATAGCACCGGAGATGCAGCCACTTTGATAACCGTACCTCAAAGTGAGCGTGCTCCTGAATGCACTGGGTTTAAGTAACTGTTTGAAGACGATGTGGCATATGTCCAGAACACTGCAATGGATCATAAAGATTACAGCTATTTTTTAAAATGAAATATAGTCATGTGGGGGCAATAGGGGCTTTATGTCTGTGCTCCTGAAGAAAACAAACTGTGCTTGAAGATACACAGTGTGATTCTACATAATTTGTTTGTGTCTCTCTCTGTAATACATTTCTATTATTACATGGTTAAGGGAAAAGCATTCACAGAATGAGACAGAGGCAATTTTAAACTTTTATGTATTTGTTTTTTCCGACCACCTGCTCGTACCAGAGGCAAAATGCTTCATATCCTCTCTTCCTCTGCAGGATTTATCTGAGCAGCACTTAAGGTGTCTCAAACACTCACTAATGGGGTGATGTATTTTGCCAAGAGACAAACTGAAGGTATGGAAGCTTATTGTGGCTTTATAGCTGCCTTCAAGGAGAAACTGACATGCATGACGACAAGTTGGGAATAGAGGGAAAAAAGATTCTGCTCTCACATTTAACTTAGAGTTTTATTATCATTCTCTGTATGTAACGAGGCCTCAGAATATTAAAGGAATATTCTCTTATCACTGAGATGTAGCTGTATCACAACAGCAGCATCAATGCCTTATCTTCACAGTGGATGTAAAGAATCGCATTAATGGAAATTAAAACTGGAGGGTAAGGAAGCAACATTGTCCAAGACACCAAGATTAGTTATTCTTGTGAGAACAAAAGAAAATATTTCAGTCTCACTCTCAGAATGAGTGAGAGAGATAAGCAAACCATAGCAGAAAACTCTGGGCTTAGGGAGCAGACCTTGCTACGGCAGTACTACACTGGTGAGTTTCTGCTCTTGGCTCTCGGAGGATATCATATCACCTGGCCAAGACTCGGTTTTCTTTCTCCTGCTGATAACGACAGGCTGTGTTTGAGAAATGCAAATCAAATATTGTTATGTCCTTAACATATTCTGGGCCTTGCAGGCACTGGAGAATATAAATGTTCTTTCCTTCTCTGTGTGTCCTGCACCACTTCCTTATGATGTGCACTTAGCACCTCATATCTGCGACTTTGAGACACGTGGAGCCAAGCTCTAACGAGAACAACGGACAAGATAGAAGCTCCCTGTCGTTCCCAGGCTCACAAACTCTCATCGTGCTGTTATTCAGGTTCTTCTACAAAATGAAAACATTGTGCAAAAGCTTAAAACTCTGTAGGCTTTGCTAGGAAAAGAAGAAACTGATCACTACCACATACATGGACTTCAGAATAACCCGTCCAGAGTGAGCGCCCAGCAGCTCTCAGCACGACAGCAGTGCAGGTGACACCCAATGCTCTGTCATCTCCTAGGAGATGTCAGTCCGGATGCCTGCACGGACAAGCAGGGTGCCCACACAGATGCAATCTGCAAGCCCTGCCGTGCTGTCCCTGGA
Organism: Aquila spilogaster; assembly: GCA_024606505.1. Lineage (NCBI taxonomy): Eukaryota > Metazoa > Chordata > Aves > Accipitriformes > Accipitridae > Aquila > Aquila spilogaster. Next base: position 49,021 of record JANHGO010001863.1, read on the forward strand.
GATTCTGGAGTACGTGACAGAGCTGTCAGCTAAAAAAGCAGATGGAAGAGACAGGCTGATAAACGCTTCTGTACCTCCCAGGGCACTTCTAAACAAAGACAGGAACATGTTGGTAACCTTCCCAAGCCGAATATTAGCTTCCAGCTCCAGCAGCTCTTTTGCTTTCAGCTGCCAGAAGCCTGAAATGCCGAGTACCAGTACCTCACAGATGGTAAACAAATCTTCCATGAGGGACTCACCATGACAGTGTCCCAGTTAGCCCGAGCACTGCCAGCAATGCAGCTGCAGCACCGCTCCGCCTGCACGTCCTGACTGCAGGCATACAGGAGGTACCGTTATGTTCACAGCTGAACAAGGGGCACAGGGGTTGCTACGTGCAATGCATCTTGACGTATTGGTCACAAAGGAGGAAAGTCTTTATCAGTCAGTCAAGATCTTCCTTTGTCTTCTGCTCCAGGGGTCACAGGACAAATAAATTCCTAGCTACACTGTCATATACGGAGGAGGAAAAGTAATTTTCATGGCAAAATATGAACGTGCATTAGCAAATCCATCTGCAATATCATAAATTCTACCTGTTCACACAGGAAACAATGCAAAAAAATGAGTTCTTGTTAATTAGGGCATCCTTCAGTCAATGTAATAGCAGTAATACACTGAAATGTGGATTTTCAGCAGGATGAAACAGAAATCCCAGATACCATTGCCACTGAATGAGCAGCTATCCACAGATGTAGCTGAATTCCATCATTTTTCTGACAAAACAGTTACTGACATTTAGTATTCACCAGATCCATGCAAAGCACAGCCATGGTTGTATGCAGTATCCCTGCTCTCAGGGGAAGTGCACCATGGCAGAGCTCTACTCTCCACCTTCCCGCTGGTTGCCAGTCAATGCAGTATTGCTTGAACCTAAAACCAAAATTGTCTGAAATAAACAACAAAGTGTGTCAGTCACTTGGGAGAATAGAGCTTCCTCCTCTCCTCAGTTTATATGGATCGAGGATATGGCAATGACACTCAAATGGATTTTGTGCAGGTTGTAACAGGAAGCAGCATTCCCTAAGCAAGTTCAGACCGGACTGACTGAACTGAATGCAAGCACAGCTCCCTGCAGGCTGTGCAGCTTGGGACCAGCACTCACTCGTGCCTTACTTTCCAATCCTGCATCAACAGCATCTAACTCAGCAGTGCCATCTTCCTCTTTAACAATGGCAGAGGAGAGAATTAAAACACAGACGTAAAAGTTCAAATCAGAATACACTGAGAGACTCAAAAAACCTTTCAGTGGAGGCACCAGTGATGTAAGAAGTATACTAACTGCAACAGCGCTTGGCTGCTGGAAGAAAAGCACTGATTTCAGAATAATCTGATATAGAAACTAACACAACATTTCATTTTGACGCTGTGACAGTTTTGCTGCAGCTGTTCACTGCTTCAAAGCTGTACCTCTTGTCTCAAAGAGAAATTGTTTCTGACCGTTCTTTGAGAGTCAGGAGCACCAAAACCCTGTGGCAGCTGGCTGAGGCTTGCAGCAGACAGCCAAGTCACTAATGCTGAGTGCAATTTTTATCTTTTTATCAGAATTCCAGGCTGCACAGAACTGACACGTAGAGAGCAGTACTGCGAAAGAGTAACCTGAGAACAGGTCAGTCAATATCAGCAGTGCTTTGTTGAATAACCATGAAATATTGGTTGTTTTATTCATTCATCTCCATCAGAATGGAAAGAAACATTCTTCAGGCTCTGAAGTCTGAGGATAAGCAGGCTCGTGTCATCAAGGCAGGGTCCATTCAGCCAAAGCAGAGTTCCACAGTCGTTCCAAGTCATTTTCTGTCATTAGAAAGTGCTCTGTGTTTGGCTACACACCTTCATATCCTTCTTTTACACCAAAACCTGTACTAAAGATACTTCTATCACTGCTCATCTTTTTCACCACTCCTTTAGGCAGCTGTGAGGAACGCCAATCAAGGTGTATACTCTGAGCAACTAAGGCCAAAGTGACAGCAACCTCAGTAGCAAATTTTCAGTTCCTGTGGCAGCAAGAAATGATGGCAGCCTTGTGGACAACCATATTCCTCATGAACCACAGGCTGCAAGTTTCCCTTACTGTCCTAAATTCTTGTGACATGTTACTGTGCATCACGGCACGCTGCGCTACGCATTAATGCATTCACTGGGGTTCTTATTATATGAAAGATTTATTATGACAGTGGAATTGCTTTAGCAATCTGCAAATAGACTTGAACTCTCTTGAAATGAGACTGTTACATAAAAAGGAGATGTTGATGTGACCCTTGCTTAGGCTCTCTTCAGGATTTCTCATAATTGGCCTGAGGGTGAGAAACTCACAGATTTCTGTCGTGTTTTGCCCTTATCTTCACGTCTTCTCTAACAAGTCCTGAGAGCTTGAAACAATTTCTCTACTTTGTCTTCTATTAATACCAACTTCATCAGCATTTTGCCAGCACTACACCTCGAGGAACAGACTTCTCTCTCTCGGGCAGCATCCTGCTTGAAGGGTTTGGGTTTCAGTCGCACCCTCTGTGCTGTGGCACTGTGATCCCTCCAAAAAAAATCCTTAAAAGTAGAAAGTCTGGACCTCATTTGTGCTACAGTACTTCACACTTAGAACTATTCTGAGCTCTGGAAGTTAGCTGCACTGTATTCTGGAGTGAGGGAACTTGCTGACAGTTCACAAAATAGAAGACGTGTAACAGATGGATGAGCTTTACTTTACAGAATATCGACTTTCCCTCATTTAGATCATCTTTTCAGATCTTTGGGGCACAAATGTAGAACCTCTGAATAAAAACAGAAAGTAATCCTCGTTCTGATGGAGACCTTTTGTGCCAGACGTCCAACAACGCAGAGCTGTACACAACATCCAGACTAGCGTGGGCACCAGGAGCACCAGCACACTGGCATGAGCTGCACCCAGATCAGTACGCCTCTTTCCTGGGCTTACAATGAGCTTGGACTCCATCACTACTACACCTATGTTGTTTGCGGTACCTCTGCACAGTGCGACACTACGCACTAGGTTACAACCCGAACGTTAGCAGGGTCCCATAAAGGGTATTCTCAGTAAGGTTTTGTTCTTCCTAGAAGGAGGAAGCAGGGCCTCCTGGCAAGCAAGGTGCACACATACGAACAATATTGTTGTGAAAAGCTGAAAATAAGCAAATCGTTTCACAAGCACTTACCAACAGTATGTCTGTCACAACAGCCCAGTTGACAGATAAAAATAGCTCTCCAAATGCAATAAAAATCTGCAGAAAAGAAGAAAGCAGTGACTGTACAGACGCAAAGGGACTACACAGACACACTCCACTGACACTGCACACTCCACTGATACTCCTTAGTGTGAAGATGAAGGCAGTCTCATCAACTGTGCCTATCTAGATGAGTTGCTGTACATACCCATCTCTTTATAACTTAAACATCTGCTCTGTCTATGCTTACAAACACTATGTTCATCTTAACTGTGGGGAAAGGAACCAGGGAAGGTATGAGCATTGCTTTGTGTCGCTAATACTCAGCAGAAGAGCCAAAAGAGGAAATACAGAAGCATTCTCATTAATAAACTGTAAGGAGCTGCTGAGCCCAAGAGGAGGGAGGCAACAGCTTGTGAAGGGAAACCTCCAGCACAGGGTTTAAAAAGTGCTCAAAGATCTCCTTTCACACAGGTTTCCAAATGCAACCAGTTGAGTATCTCTGTGCCAGTAAAAGTACTGTGAAAGGCTCCTTCAGAGAGGTAACTGCTGAAGCAAAATGGGCTCCTGCGGTCAGGCAGCCTCCAAGTCTTGGTGCCCTATGGGAATTCCATAATTCACCACAGATGGAGACCCAGCCATCAGGACAAATGGAAGGGTCCCCAGCTGTTCTTAGGCCTGTCTTAGAAGAGATTAACCCTCTCAGCCAGGCCTAGCCATGGATTTGAGCAGGCTCTACAGACTAGTCAGTATCTGAAGAAAGCATTAAAGCTACACTATAAAGATGGAGCTCTTCTAGAAGGTATACCCCACTTAGTGGCACAGGCCTCAGCGTCAGGCGGCACCTAGAAAATAAACCTTGAGAACTTTGGGCCAAACGCAAAATGAAATGTGTTGGCAATGTGGTTAGCGATATCACACAGTTCTGCTTATTGCCAAGATGCCCAGAAATAAGGACCAGCGAGGTCAAACCTTGCAATCCACCTCAAAATATCAGCCCTTCACCATCTGATCTCCAGCTGATGCTCTCCAGTCTCTCTTGGAAGATCCAAATTCATCATGGATCTTCCTTTCCTTTTTCCCCTGACTTGGCATGTGCCGTTGCTTAACGCAGAGTCACAGCATAGGAAGTGATCAAAGCAGTGCTCATAGGGAAATCATAGACAAATGCAGAAGTGCAGTTTTATCGCTATACAGTGATAATGGCGTGAGTTTACGTAAATTCTGTTGGTCGTGCCGTAGCTAACAAGAGATATGGGAGGTCAAAGGGAAACAGGGAGGAAACAAAGAACAAAGAGATGTATGAAATCCTAGCTGACACTCTAGGTATCACAGGATGCAAATAACATGGTTAGAACATAAGGTTCTGAAGTCCATTAACAGACTATATGACTGCCTGCCTCCACACACCAAATAACAGATTACTCAATCCCCTTAACGCTCCATCTCCTTTATATATTTAGTACTTATAGAGTTGTTTCATGTTTTCCTTTTTCTTCATGATTTTTCAAGTTGTTTAATCTCTTCAAGCCCCTAACAACAGGAGCGTGTCATGCCTAGAGCAAGAAAAGAGTGGAAAATCTATCCTTCGGAAACAAGTTGTGTTCTCAGCACAGACTTTGAAGGAATGGGGATTAATGAAAAGCTATCCGTGATAAGAGGATGTGATACTTAGTGGCTACGATCTCAAACTGCAGACAGTAATTATTTCATATGGAAGTGTGTTCATGTTTGAGACGCAGCTTTGTCAGCTTTTCTTTTCTCTCCTCATGTCTTGTGTGGACTGCAGTTTCAGGGCTTCAGAAAAAAATATGAGAAAACAATAAATCATTCTACAGATTATATCAAAGTATTCTGTCTGAAATCAATATCAATTTTATACTTTCTCATGCAGAATAAATGCAGTGTGGTTGAATAACTGGCATTCTCATTCATCCAACTGCAAAACAACTGCAATCCATAAATACAAGAAAGTTGTTCGTGTTTTTATCTCTAAACCAGGTGAAGATGCCCTGGAAGTACTGCACTTGGCAAAGGAGAAGTGCTTAGGATGGCAGGAAAGCAATGCTTTATTTATAGCATATCCTTCTGGTTCTACAGTCTCTCAATATTCCTCATACTGTCTCAAGTTCTTGTTTTAAATTAATACAGAAAAGGTTTCCAATAAATTCATGCAATCAATTTTGTGACATCCCCATTCCAGTCTGCTAAGTGTATCTAGGAACACTATATTTTATTGCTGTCACCTTTCTAGGACCCCCAACTCTTTAAGAGACTGAATACTTGAAGTTGGTCTTCAAAGGATGCAACCAGAGTAAGTTCCCAAATTTTAAGGAGGTTTTGCTTTGTAGATGACCAATATGAAGGGAACTGGATTGTAATGAACATCAAACACACGTTCTGCTTTAAACAGTCACATGTCTTGACAAAAAGAAGAGTTAGCATGGCTGGGCCATATGTTGTTTTGTTGGGTTTTTTTGCAAAGCCCCACACCACACAGGTGTATCAGAGACATGGGCTGCAGTGTCTCCTCCTCCAAAGGCAATCTGCAGGGCAAGACTGTGTCTTCATACAGCAGTACCATTAAAGCTAAGTCCATTTACATTAAAGTTCCCCAGCACCAAATACGGTCCAAAGTTCTCAGGCTCAGGGTTCAGACGTGACTTCCCAAAGCACCTGCTGCACTGCACACAGCACCTTTGTTTTCTTTTGGAAAGAGAAAAACATGTCGACAGAGCCTCCTCTGCGGTAACAAAGCCAGATCGTTTTTCTTTGCCTTTTCAAAGAGCTTTTGGAATCACGAACTGTGTGTCCAGAAAGGGAGAAATCTCATGACATTTCAGCTCATCTACTCCAACAGAGACCTGGAAGTCCTGTCATATTTATGTGTTAACTCGAGAATTCTTGAGCTTTCAAACCTTTATTCCAGCTTTGTCCACAGCAGAGGACAACCATTCATTCCCTTTCATTATCCACTCAAGACAGTGGAAAGCACCCTATAAAAACTACTACAATTGCAAGCCAGCGCATGTGGTTTTTTGCCTCAGTAGCTTCCGCACTGAAGTGAAGCGATGGAGACAGGTCTGCTAACATCAGAGTGCCTGACAGACAGTGACTGGAAAGCCAGTTTCCTGCAGTGTCCTACACAAATGGAAGATCTGTTTCACAGGAACCCTCAGATTAGATGCACCAGCTGGCACGCCACTCCAATTCCCACACCAGTATGAGTCGTGTCAGATCCTGTTTGGGAAGCAAGGAGAGGCATGGCTGCTGCCAGAGAAGGCAGTGGTTAAATAGCCATGGTGGTAAAAATATTAGAAGGAAAAGGTGCTTCGATTATGTACGATTTGTTACCCCTGCACACTGCTGGCATTACGTGTGGGAGCACCTGAAGCAACAACATCAAACAAAAGATAAAATGGCAAAGTCCCTGCTCATGAGACTAACTGGTCTGCCCATGGGAAGATACCTAAAGACTCCGGTTATCCATATCCCAGTTTACAATTTCCTCCTAGATAACAGCAAGAAGATAGAACGCTGATTGCAAGGAGAGAAATATTTTAAACAAACTTTGTTTTATCCGTCCTAATAAAAGGTACGGTTTGGAAAAGGGTAATTAGAACTGATGCGTTGATTCAGTCATCTAATACAGACTGGCAAACCAAACACAGCTGTGATTGGGCACTCCACCTCTAATGGCAAAAGAGAACTGAAGGAGCTGCTCAGGATGGGACGATGTAGCAACCTAAGAGGCAGAAAAAGAATGGCTCATCCTTTGGGCATTTATATCTCTGCTCTTAGACTCAAAAATGATCTTTAATTTCACATTTTGCTTCAGATTTTGCAAACGTGTTTGTGTTTGGCTTTGATTTAAAGGTGCTTTTCCACAGGAATACATATTCTCGAGGAGTCAAAAGGAAAACCTCTTTGAACAAGTGTTGAAGCAAAAAAGCTGCAAAAATACCCTGTTGCAGAAAACTGTTGATTACTGTAATTAACTTTACTTGGATCCTCTCGTTTATGATAATCACAGTAATGGTGGCTTTGGATTCACCACATTATAGTTAAACTAAGGTTTACGTTCAGCTCTCTCAAGGTGTTTTTTGAACTATTCCTCATTCATAGTAAGTTTCTGTTTTTCTCTTTACTGCAAACAGAACGTCAGTGATTTATACTTCACGATGCATTGCCAAAAGCTTGACTTTGAAGATCAAGTCGTGATTTGGGGCACTGAAGATGACAGCTAAATTATTCTTAGCAAGAACTCTGTGTATTGTACAGTCCCAAGTACACTGATCTTTAAGTATTCAGAGAGCAAAAAGAAACAAGAACACTAAATTAGTCACGTAGCATTAAAAATTAACATAAGATTGAGACTTCTTTTAACTACATTCTGCATATGGACACTCAAGCTTCATGTGGCCAACTATATCAGCTTACAGTCCTCTTTTTTAGTCCAGGCCAAGTCTGCATGTCCTGAGTGCTGATTTATGATGCTCTGCCCACCTACCCTCTTCAGTGGGCCAAGTAATGCACACTGGGTCCCACAGGCAGTATTGCAGCAACACGCAGCGCTTAGCTAGCAGGCCACTTTGTCCCAGTTACTGAAACCTCTTAATTGTCTGGAGAACTAAAGGAATCCAACAATAGCAATCCTTCTCCTCCTCCCGCTTCCCTACCTCCCCAGATTCCAGAAGACATCTTCCTAGTAACAGACAGACTGGCACTTACAAAAGTGAAAAGGATGTTCTTCTGGGCCACCATGAGAGCTATGTAGAGGCACAAAGAAGAAACAAACATGCTTGTGGCACAGATCAGAGGATCAGCTTTGCTGTTCATTTTCCTTAGTCTTCTTGCAGCTTCTGCCCCAGCAATGACACCCAGGATTCCCGTCCCAGTGGTGATGCCTCCGAATATTAGGCTGGTGACAAAGCAAAGGAGTCAGTTAAGTGCAGGAAAATCATATTGTAGGAAGAGTTTGGTGTTAGGTGTCCCATTGTTAGCTTATACCTTCAGCTTCAGGGGAATCTTTAGTTGGCAACTTGAATTTTACTCCACTTGATCTAACCCTCCCACTCTTTCTAAATGGATTTAGTCCCATGCCGTAATTGCAGCTATGCCTGTGCAACAGAGGCCCTATCCCGGGGAGTGGGTATTTTCCCATTTACAGAGCTGGCATTACACACCCAGCCTCAAGGAGGACTCTTCCCAGGTTGACCTGGCTTGGACATCCAGTGATTCAGAGGAGACACAGTCATCTTGGTTAGCCTGGGAACCAATTTACTCAGTCATCCTTAAAACAGATGGAATAACTCTGTATCACAATCTGCTGTCTTGGAAAGAGATCCTATCACATAGAATTACATACATCTAAATTAGAACCCTCCAGCTGAGATGACTCACCTCTCTGACTAGGGGAAACAGCTACCAGTACTCGAAACTGTTCCAAGAACACTGAATAGTTACCCAGTGGGATATCCATGTACAATTTTCTGAGTGCAGAATTTCAAATGCCACCCAGTTTTTGTATCTGCGAATGCAAATTTGTTCCCCGGGAACAGCACGTTTTTAAGAGTATATGTTCAAATTGCTTAGAAGTTTCAGTTTCCAAAGGTTTTCCTTGCATGCTTTTCTCTCTGACTCAGGTGACCCTAATGACAAAGCAAGCCTCTTGAAACAAGACCAGTGGTGCCACTCATTGTTGAATGCATCAAAAATTCTACAAGAAAAGAAGTGCTGTTATACTAGATAACAAATGTTAAGCACTTTTATACTCCTCCTGTAAATTCTTCAAGATTCTGTATAGCTTATTAGAAGTAGATTGAACAGGCAGAATAAGTAATTTACAGATTTGTCCAGGAGACGCAAGCTCCAAGGTGACATTACTTTATCCAAGCATTCACGGGATTGTGTTTAGAAAATTCATGTGCTGTAGACTGCAGCTGAAATAAAACCACAGCTGGAAGAAAAAAGAACAGCCCGAACTAAATCAGAGCACGGTTCAATTGACGGGGAGAAGGAAAGCAAAGAATCCTAAACCTGGGAAAAGGACCCTGTGGGATCTTTTAGGGCTTAAGAATGCTCACATACCTCTCTGATCTGTTTGAAGATGTCTGCACAGAGACCAGAATAAAAACTTCACAGTGCCTATTTATCTACCTTGAAAGGACCGAGACCTGAGCCAGCTGTGTGCTATTTGAATTTGTGTTTCCAGAGAGTCCAAGCGACACAGCTCTATCCTTCATAAAAGCCTACAGCTGCTGAACGGCCAGAGGGGATGGCGTCCCTAAAGTATCCCTGAGCAGGTCTGGGAACGAGCAGCTCAGTCCTCCCAGCACTCCCAGCTCCAGGGCTGACATAGCTGTTTATAATACTTCTCTTTCTATCCCCCTGGAATAGCAGCCTCAAACCAGCCCTGTGCTGCCTCTGGCACTAGCTTACGCCAAGGTTATTTTTAAAGCATGCTGTAAGATGCAGTACATGAGGTTAAACTATCAGGGGCTCCCTTTTACTGCCCTGAAGACCGTGTCTGCTCCAGCAACACTACTGTGGAATAATAATTCAGAAGGTGGATTAGAAAACACAAGACAAGCTAACACTATCAGCTTAAAAATTCAAGTATTTAAACAGTTCAGCTTCCTTTTTGCTCTCTACCCTGAGTCAAATTCCTAATTCAATCACTTCCTCAGCATTATTTGCTATTAAATCAAGTGCTGGTGGTGCCATCCATGGGAAGACAACTGCATTTCCCATTGAGGTACCTGTGGATGACTTCTCAATGTAACTTCCACTCGTTTAAAACTGGACAGCTCCTCTCAGAAATCCATCATGCAGATAGATTCCTCTCCCCTTGTAAATGGCTGTTGCCCACCCAAAATTTGAATCTCTATTGGTCTGAACTGTATCTGTAAGCAGAGCTCTGCTGGCAGTTATTCACATGAGCAAATTATCTTGATTTCCCACAATAATACAATATCAGATCAATTCATCAACCTTGTTTTGTGCTGGGACTCACAAAGATAGCCAACACGGCGGTAGTTCTCAAACCAGACTAACAGGAAGGTAATAGGAAAGTTGCTAAAATGCAGGATTTCAGCACGCCTGAATGTGTGTGTAAATGGCCTGAGGTACAGAGTCAATAGCTAACCGAAGTCTCCTTTCCAGTGCTGCTTCTTTCCCTGTTAATGTTCCTGTTACTGCTTCTTTCCATTTTACTTAAATAGGGCTGGCAGCATCTTTCCAGTTAAATGAGCGATTATAAACAAATAAATAGGAGTGTCTCAGCATACCTGGAAGCAGTTCAGCCTAACGTACACACCTCTTTGCCTTCACATAGTATTCACAGTCACATCCTACCTTCTGCCTTTGGAAACAAACTGTGATTTAGCACTGTACAGTGCTTCCCATGTGTATTTAACCAGCCCTGCTCAGCTCACCTGTTAGATGAATTGCATGACTTTTGGAGGCACTGCGGCACAACGCCCAGGACAACCTGAGCCCTGTAAAGGAACATCGGCACCCACAGTCCCAGTGCTCCAGTGACGAAGGCCATGGCAGTCAGACCCAGCGAGGACCAGACAAAACTCCAGCTGGAAGATGAAAGAAATGAGAGCTGTTAGAAAGAATGGGACGTGAGGGTGTGCCCACATGCACTGACCAGGATGTCGAGCAATAACAACACGCTCAGATATCTCACAGTCAAAATTATGACTGCACTCACATGAAGATAGGAATTGTGATGATGTTCTATCCATGAACTTTGACAGCAAAATACTAATTAGAGCTGATTTCATGTTGAGTGCCAGTCACGGTCTCTTGTAGATTTTATTGCTAAGTTATTCTACAACAACTGCTGTGACATTTTTGATAGCAAAACCACAACAGAGAGCGGGCAAGAGTTCCGTGACTCAGCAGTTAAACTGAAGGGTTCTGCGTGCAAATTTAAATACCCCGGGGGGATTTCAGGTGTTTGTGTAACCAACATAAAGGAGCAGCTTCTGTATCCTTCCAATGGTTACGGGGCAGTGGTTCGAGTACTCCTTAATTCTGGGTGATAAAGTCAGAACTGATCTCAGTCTGCACAGAGAGCTGTCAGACGGGAGGAGAAACGTTCTCGGAACTGTTTGCATCATGTTGCCTTACAGCCCTGTTCTAGTAGAAAATGAACTCCTCACTGTTCTCTTCCAAGCTAGAAGTTCATAGAAAATCCCCCTTGAAATCAACAGGGATTGCGAAATCTTCAGATGGACTAAACATGCTGTAAATGACGAGGTGACTGCCAACAAGAGGACTTCTTAAGATATGAACCTGATTCTACATCTTCTAAAGATAAGTGGCTCTTGCACTTAATGGAGCGTGGAACTACTTTGCTTTTGACAGTATGTCCTTATGCTTTGAGAGTCGGTTCTGAAAGGAAAAGAAAATGAAAATCTGGTTTTATAACATTGCTGGAGGCTGTAAGGAATTCTCTGCAGAAGAACAACCCTGCCATCAGTCTGGCTGTTGTCATGTCGGGGAGGTTCCACTTTGGTTCACCTCAGACTGCTGCTGCCTACAAACTGTCATCCAACAAAAGCTCTAATGAACTCACTGCTCCAGATGCAGATAAGATGCAAATCTAACCATCAATTCGAAAACGCCGGCTCCTGCAGAAGAGGAACACTCCAAAGAAAGTCCCAGAGAAGCAAGAGGAGCATCTCTTCAGCTGAAAAGCATTTCATCGGGACCCCAGGGAAGCAGCCTGCAGGCGCGGGCAGCGCAGAGCAGGGTCTGGTGCAGGTGCACAGCGGCACCTGCTGTTCTCCAACCGGATCCACCTCTTCCTCGCCGACCTCGGCAGGATTTTCACTAAGTGCGGGGTAACGGGAGGGGGGAAACGTGCTGCAGTCAGTTCCTTCCTTTGTTGTGCACGTCCCCTGCTGCTGACTGCCATTTTTGTGTGGTTACAAGAAGAGGTCATCTGCCAGTCACGGGTTAGCTGGTCAAACTATAGATGCTTTATAAACCTTACTGAGGTCTTGCAGAATCTGACCTTGGTATGAAGGCACGGCAGGCTCTCCAGTCCCATCCGAAGTCTGCCTAAGACACACTGATCCGACTTTCCTCGGGCACTCAGAACTACAGATAAAGTTACACCTGCAAAGTGAGCGCTTGTACCAACCTACCTCACCCTACGTGCCAAAGTAAGAGAGAAGGGGAAACCTGGTAGGAAGTAGAATTGGATTTAAACAGGAGCAGTCTGCCAACATTGCTCTGCCTCCTTCCCCCTTCCTTTAGGAAAACAAAACAAAACAAAAACAATTTGTAATCTCTTACACGCTGTTCCTGTAAGAGGGTGAGAGAAGGATTTCATCAGAGCTGTTTCAACCTCCCTGCATACAGCGCGTGGTCCAGAGGAGCTGAGGATTTGAAAGCTGTACTTCTAAGGGCAGAATGGGCATTTTTCAGTTGTTGCTAACATCACTTACTTCTTGCCAAGTGAAATGACATCTTGACACCAAGTAGTCTTGGCAGTTCCCTGTGTACCGGGTTTTTCAGCTGCTACTCGTATAGATCCATAGATGCTCAGTGCTCTGTGTGCCTCTGTCCTTCTCTGGATCCTGCGAGGGACCAGCAGAATCAGGAGAACCAGTGCTAAACCTCCCATGCAAGGAGTAATCTGTAGACACAAAGCTGGTTAGATCAAGGATATCGTTTTTCTTGTAGCAAAAACTCCACAGCAACTCAAACTCAGCAACAGAATTGCATATCAGAGAATTGTTGGAATGCTCAGAAATCTGTGTGAATTTGTCTGTAGATCATAATTGCAAAGAAGAAGAGTGGATTTTGGTGATTTAAGGTGACTTTGGAGGAAGGACAATAAATCTCCCCTCCCCATCGTAGAGATACATGACTGCTTCCTCTGATTTTAAAAGAAAACAAGATGCAAACTACTCTGATCACAAATGCAAGGATCAATGATGCAGCCGTAAAAGACGGCTATACAGCCATTCCAAGTGTGTCCTCAGGTAAGAGGAACATCAGACCTGCCCTGGCTGCAGTACAAGTTCTGCCAAGGTCTGTTTTCATTCTATGAGAGCCCGGCAGAAACACTCCACTCGTTCCTGCAGGAGCAGTTCTCTTAAACACGTTTGTGACCAGTCAGAGAACAGCAATTCCCTCCACCTCTCACCTCAGCACAGTGAGCACGAGTAATCCAAACCTCAGCCAAAATCAGGATTACAGCGAATGGCTCAGGCCCACGAGAGGAAGTGATTAACTCACCCTGAAGGCCCAGTGCCAGTCTCCTGTGACACGCGCCATGCCGGATGCCAGGACATAACCAAGACCACTGTAAGAAACAGAAAGGGATAATCAGTAGGCACTAATGAACTCTTGCTGCCGACATGTCTCACCAGTTAGGGAGAGCACAGGTAAGTATTCTGTCATAGCTTTCAAAACAGATAAAACAGAAACAACGCACATGGCCTCTGCTAGTCTTGCCAATAGGTATTAAGAAGAGAATCTCACCTCCTCAGAGCAGACTTGAGACTGTGGTAATAACGTCCCAGATTTACCCTGGAATATACATTCTGTAGAATGACACTGCAAATCCCATCAAACAGCCTGCAAAGTGCTCTGCTATTTGCTCCCCTCTGTGCAAGCCACGTGAAATAAGCCCTACAGGAATTCCTTTTGTTTTAATCTGGATGCTGGGCTCATCCTCAACTGCCTGCTCTGATAAAGAGTATGAAACACTTACAAAGCCCTTCTCCACCTCTCCTTCAGACACAATGTCAATTGAAATAAAAGAGGGGAGGAAAGTGCCAGTTCCTCCCCAGGACATGCTTAATAGAGAGATACAAAAAAGCTGTCAGGTAAACAGACATTTGAAATCTTCTGTTTTCAATTGAATCAATAAATAACGCACATGTATTTGTTTAGAATTAATTTAATGTTTTATTCAAAACTTGTTTTCAGGGCTTAGTTTCTCCCTAAAATGTTGAGAGAAAAGTGATTTTTTCCTTCAAAGTAAATTTAAAAATAAACCCAATCAGCGCTGTTTGGAGACGCTAAGCAAGTGACACATCCTTCTGCAAGAACCACTGCAGATACATGTCAACATCCATCTAATCGAGGTTGAGGGTGCATTAAATTGCAGGCCTGCTCAGGCAGAATTTCAGAAGGCAAGGCCAGTTGCTAGCGAGGAAACCAACCTTCCCACTGGAATGCAGATATAGAAGACAGACAACATCGTGGTCCTTCTTCCCTCGTCAAACCGATCTGCAATGATGGTAGGCGCTACTGTGGAATAACTGGCCGTGCCAATGCCAACCAGTCCTCGAGAAAGGAAGAATATCCAGCAGTGCTGCAGGCAGAAGGCACAGTAGGGTCCAAAACAGCCCATGCAAAAATAAATAAATAAATAAAAAGGATATCATTAAAGAGGCGTATTTTAGTGGGTCAGATGTACCAGAGGAGAAATGCAGCTGCCTTCTGCATATGTTCATAGCTCCTGTATCCACATCTGCTTTGCTACACCCAATGCTGTGCTTTCTACCTTCTGCACTGTGGTGACACCACAGAGAACTTAAGGATAGGGTCAACAGGGTGTTCAGGCTTGCTGGCCAATCCACTACAGCCTAGTGTCATCATCAGCTAGAATTCAGGACAGCACTAAGATTCCATCAGTTGCAACTACAATGCGTAGGTGCTCCATTGCCTGTGCTGGACTCCACCACCCCATCAAACGTTCCAGCACAGAGTTCATTCAGTCCAGGCCTGGGGAGTGAAACCTCACTGACAGCTTTTCCAAACACGATCAGAGCAGGACTCTACCAAGTCCTGCAAGGTGATTTTAGCAGTATCCTCTAAAAAACATACTGATTCGCTGATGAACGAAGTTCCTAATGTTACAGCAGACCAGAAGAAAATACCAGCTCCAAGGATGACTTTCCTGTCGTATCGGTCACCGAGGTATCCAAAGAAGGGCGCAGCCAGCATGTAACACAAGATGAAAACTACAAATCCAAGAAGGTACAAAGACAATATTGGTCAATTTGTTCTTAGAGTACTCCTCAGCCCTCAGACAAACTCAGTTTCTTTTTTAGCACAGAGGCAGGCGGAGTCTGAAGAAATAAACTCAAATAGAGATTTACATAAAAAACAGAACTATGTAAAAATCAAAGAGGCACGAACTGCTCAAGTTCTGTATTTCTTACTTAGAAATTCTTTCATCTTTCATGGTTCACACGCTGTGGGATTTTTGAATGTCTGAACTCCAGTCTTCCCTGAACCAAAGTCTTTCAGCTTTCAGTTTCACATTTTAGACAGCTCGTCCACAAGTGGGAGCGAGCAATACCACGCATGAGAAGGAACTGGAAAAAATTAGACTGTGCTTTAGGCACAGACCATACAGGCACAAGGCCAATCCGAGTGTAAGTGATTTTATTACCTGTTTGCAGTAGGCCTGCCGCCCCGTCACTAAGCTCAAAGTATTTCTGTATATCCATCAGGATCCCTGCAACAGAGTTAAACAGTGAATGATAGCAAAATAC
Source organism: Aquila spilogaster (assembly GCA_024606505.1). Classification (NCBI taxonomy): domain Eukaryota; kingdom Metazoa; phylum Chordata; class Aves; order Accipitriformes; family Accipitridae; genus Aquila; species Aquila spilogaster. Next base: position 64,772 of record JANHGO010001863.1, read on the forward strand.
ACTTTATTCTTTGTGAGTCTACAAATTTGCCAACTCCAGCACTGTTTTCAAGATGGTTTGTAAGAACCGCAGCACACTGATTGTGCTAGCTTCCATGTCAACCACCACTGCACCACAAACATCACAGATACACGAAGTATTAACATTTCTTATCTCTGCAGATAAAATTGATGATCTTCCACTAAGTAGGTCTCATAAGAATCAGTTTACCAGCGACTTCAATCACAGCTGCTGTGCTTCTTTCTCGCAATTAGTTCACAGCACATAAAACAAATTATAGTCCAGAGTTAAATGGACACAACGTGGAAAAGAAAAAGTGGCAGAGATTTGCAGGTAGGATACTGCTGTTGTCATACAGCCGCCCTGAAAATTTTCCTAAGAACCTCAAAATGTTCAGATCAGTTCAAAGTCCTTCTGTTAAGAATAACCATTAATAGCTTCAGTTCATACGATATTCAAATTAGTGCCCATTGGAGCCTTCAGAATTCAGGTGGCTGCAGTCCTCGTTAGCGCAAAGTGGCACAGTCAGTGCTGCTGAAATTCAGAGAGAAGTCCTTTAGTTTGGATCATGTTTCCATGAGAGTTTGGCAGAAATTAGCTGAGATACGAATATGCATTTCAGTTAACAACAGGAATGAGTTGTATCTACTCCTTCCTGTAGGTGATTATCAACACATAGAAATGCTGAATTATGAGAACTTCAGCTTTGAGCTAATGGAGTATTCAGTACAAACCACAGCCATCACAACGCCTGATTGGAAGCACAGTTTAACTCCAACTAACGTTCACGCTGAGCACCATTAAAATGTTATCCCTCCAGACAACTGAAGCAACTGGCCCAACCAGGTACTGGTAAATGCCAAAGCATCAGTGTGAGCAGCTTGGAACAGGGTAACAGAAGGACAAAAGTCTGCGTGATCACTACTTTTAGTGATCAGAAGTCTCAATTCCAGCAGACAGTTACACATAAGAGCACGTTTAGCACGTGAAGATTGGTGAAAATGTCAAATCTTGTGAGGAAACTGAAGAACACTTCTTCAGTGCCAGCACTTTACCTTAAAAACAATACTTGTGCCTCTCCTTCACTTTCTTGTTAACTTATATTTAACAAGATGTTCCCATGTATGGACAGCCAAACTCAGGAGTACTGATGCAGGAATTCTGCAATGCAGCTGAGTTCCAGCACTGCAGAGCAGATTGCTGTGCTATGAACTGCAGTTTGCAAGCAGAGTTCCCTCCTGGAATAAGAAGCCATCAAGTGAAGTAAAAAGCTTTTCAGTGATATACTGTAATTAAAGTAGATGTCTGGTATTTCACAGGCCCCAGTACAAGCCCCACCTCTGTTCCTGAATTTTACATGTCCCTGAAGGTACCTCTCACACAAGAAACTGAGCATGTTAGCTGGTAACCTTTACTTCACAGACCTGCTTAAAATGTTAAGCTCTTCTCGTGCACAGGACTCAAACAATAGTTCAAAGCCAGGAATGAGCCGAACGACTGCAGGCACTTAATACTTCCAAGTGCCAACCCCCCCCCAACACACACATCCCAGTTATTGCTCACAGGAATTTTCATCCCCTCCTGTCCCCCACCCTTCTCCAGTGAAATTTATTTGACAGCCGAATTCATGCACTGAATTTTTTTCACTAACAGTCTTGCAGTATCATTCAGCACGCACCCCTACGTGCTTCCTTCCCTCTTACATGTGTGGTTAACAAATAGAAACAGCTTTAACTCCTAAATTCATTGACCTCTCCATTTTTAGAGATACTGACTTAATATCTTGAATTTCTTAATGGTCTAATTAGTAAAATCAATTAGTTTGTGTGCAAACACTAGATATTAATTCGAGGTTTTTAAACACTTATGATTTCCAGGCCACTCAGAGGTACGATACTGTAAGCTCACAAGCCTGTCCTCCTATTAGCAGTAAGACCCCTGGAAGCTTGAGAGGAGAAGGATTTAAGAAGAATTTATACCATCCACAGTTATATGTGCAGAGAAAAAAATAAAACACATTTCCCAGTGGTTTAACAGAAGCAATGCTTTGTTGCTCATGCTTAGGTCAATAAACAGGCAGACTAAGTAATAAATGACCAAAGAATCATGTTTTGGAAGAGTTGTAAATTTCGTAGGTGGTACTCAGGGAAATGGGTCTCCATTCTCTTTGCAGAATTACATTACACCCTTCATTGCAGAAATCATACAAATTCCACCAGCTCAGGAGGAAGTTAAGCCTTCCTTAAAGAAACTTGCACATAATTCTCATACTTTTAATGTGGGGAATGACATCACTGTTCCTCAGATGAAGGAATGCCACATCTAATCTACCAGAGCCAAAGAAGATGCCGTAAGCATACAAGGAAGTATACAATAGAGATGTTTCTTCCACAAATCTCTGTGAAATCCAGACACAAAAAATAGACCGGTTGTTCTGTGTGCTAACATTTGTTTATAACAGACAGCTTCCAAATATGAACCTGAAGCATTTAACAGCATTTTATTCACAACTAATAACAAATACATCATTTGTTTGTCTTTTGAGAATATAACCTGAAGTTCCACAGAGAGTATGAGCTGCAGCTAAAGCAGACAAACAAGAAAGACTGAAAAAACATAGAGTGTACCCTTGCAATACAGAACATTTGTAACTGAGGAATAAATAGAGCTGATGAGAACTTAAATTTCTTTTTCCTCAGAAAGAGGAAACAGACTCTTACCTGGTACAATAAACCAATCCATGAAATTGATGAGGTTTGCATAGCATAGCACACCAACTATCAGGTAATCTCTCTTTGCTGGGCTGTTCCTTGGCACTGGCAAATGTGGACCTCGTCTGACACGTGCTGCAGTAGCTCCATAATTCTGGTCCTCCAGAGGCGCCCTGGACTTCAAGTCTGTGTTTTCATGTGCACCAGGGTTCTGCATACTTCCCAGTGCAGAAAGTCACCGTATGCTATGAAGTGTTTCCTCAGTGCAACAAGCTACAAGTCAGTTTTGTGTTCAGGCTATGAGGAACTTCAGCCACTACAGTCATTTCCGGCGACAAAGCCCAGCCACTAAAAACTGAAGTGCAATGTTCCTTACAGCAGGGAGAACTTAAAAAAAGAAGAAAAAAAAAGGCTTAGTCCTGTGTTTTTGCTGAGCAAAAGCACTAAAGTGCTCTACCTTGAAGACTGTGGAGAGCCAACTTAGCTCTTCACAGCAAAATAATCCACGGTCCATCCAAGAAATAAAAGTGCACAAGTTTGTAAGGATCTCAGAGACGTTGCATAGCAAAAAAAAAGTTATTAGCAATCTTTGCCAAGGTCTCAGTGAGTTGCTAGAGCTCAAATCAGCCTTTCTACGGAACACAGAGAAAGGAAAGAGATACGTTAGTTCACCAGATCAGATACCTATCTTGGACTTGAGTCCTCTTTTACCACAGGCTTCCTGTGCAACTCTGGACAAGTCAGTTGCTTTCTCTGCAACTCATGTCTTAATCCCCACCACAGACACACACACCCCTGTCCTTTAACAGAAGGCCACCTCATTTTGTCCCTGCCACCTGACCAGTCATCTCTCCCATTACCTCCTACCTGCTCTGTAGTGGCCAGATTTGCTCCCTGAACAGAATCCTTTCCAAGAGGGTCCTGAGGTTTTAGGTCTAGTCAGCAATTTAAGCAGACAACTCACATTGCAGACTACTTTCTGTTGGAGGCAGGGGGAATGAAACCAGACAAATGAAAAGAAAACCACCCCAGAACACTACAGCAAGCAGGAAAAGAGAGGTGGAAGCAAAGCAATAGACAAAAAAACTGCAACACTGCACTCTTCGGAACCCCTGCTGGAACTGTGCACATTCCACAGATCTGAATTGAGCAATCAGATTTCTTCCCCTTTCTCCTCCAAAAAGAGGTTTGAAAGGGGAAGAAAGGAGAACAAAGGAGGGCATTCTGGTTCCTCTACTGTGTGTAGACACCTTTCTTCCCTGCCTTTCTTCTGTCCACTCAGACTTCGAAGTCAATTTTTTCGAGGATGACTTTTCCTATTACATTCACCTTTTTAGAAAAATAATTTGTCACATCTTTTGAGACCTTTTGTGGATTGTCAGCTCCAGAGGGCCTTTCATTTTTCGTACCGTGTTAAGAAAGCTTAAAGTGAAAATAAACAATAGGAGTTTAAGAGTGAGGCAGCTAACTGGAACAGTTACACATCATTTTATGACTCATGGATGAGGACAAGAAGACATTGTTGGGTTTTGGTGGCTTCTTTTCAAAGACTGTTGTTTCACACTAAACTGAAAAACAGAACAGCATCAAGTATTCTTGGCCATCTTGTGGAGCCTGGCCTCTTCTACTTTTGTGTGCCCAACAGTGCAGTATTTCATTCCATCTTCATTTCATGAAGGTCGAGTGGTTCATGAACTCAGCCTAACTTAATCATGAATAAGTCTACATTAATTTTATTACAAGAAAGAACTTTTTTGGTAACATCTTAGCTCTCAGCTGTCTAAGGGAGGATTTAGCTATGGACTATGGGCATCTTTCCCCACTCCTACAAAGGAACTCCACTTAAGTCAGGTTGCATCTGAAAACCATTCAATGCGCCAACTTACCGCATCAGGAAGCGCTTGTTGCTCTCTATTCGATATCGCTCCTGCAACTTTTTCTCTTCTCCAGAATACAGAACCTCCAGTGAGTAATGGTATAATCCATACATCCCACTGCTTTATTAAGGCAGTGATGCCAACAGCCGACCGCGCTTGGGAGCGGCAGGGAATGAGCGGCCGGGAGGCGCTGCCGCGCTGCGCCGCAGGGTGGCGCCCAAGTAGCGGCGCGCGGGCCGGGCCCCTGCGCGCACAGCCCTGAAAGCGGCGGCACACACGTGGCCGAGGGGGCTTTAACAATGGGAGGAGAAGGTGTGCGTTGTGCTCCTTCTTTCTCACCTTTGCTCTCTGCTCAGTCAAGGCAGCAGTGAATCTGGGCTGTGTGTACTGCAGGAGGAATATGTTCCCGGTGTCCCCCTATGTTTATAGATGGTCGAAAGCAGATCTCTGACTATTGCTGTTACAGCAAGAACTCAATTCTGCATTCCTTCAATGGAATTTCCAGTCTCCCAATTTCCAAGGATAGAGGCAGTCTACACAGAAAATGTTCCTCCCAAACATCAAACCACCAGATCTAAATTCTTCCTAAACTCCACTTTTGATTCCCCTTTTGCCTTCTTTACCGTTTCTGTTTCCTGTTACTTGAGCCAGGTACCAGCACTGCCCTGGTAGCAGCCAGGTCTGTCCCCTGGGCATCACCTTAAACCCCATCCTCTAGAGCCCCACTCCAGACATCATTTCGGTTTTAGGCTTTTTGATGCTGTACCGATTGGCATTTTCTTCTGTCTGCAGCACAGACTTGTAAGTCAGATTGTCATGTAGGAGCTCAGTGCTGAATATAACACAACTGCAGTGTCCTCGCTCTCCCTTCCCTGTGTTCCAAGCCATGTCTTTCCATCCACCCAGGTTTCCACTGCTAGGTACAAGTCTATGGCCAAAAGGTCCTCTGTGACTTAGCCTTACTCTGGCAGCTTTTATAGGCATCATTCTTGGATAACTATTCTGCCTTTAACTATTTTCTCTGACCAACACTTTTATGTTTGTGCAGACACCACCATGCAAAAATTCTGCAAAGCTTTGTGACAATTCACTTCTCCTATACTGACTACAGGCAGCCACTATACAATACAAGTTAACTTCTTTTAGGTAAGATTACAGCTCATTTCTCTATAGACAAATATCTTTTCTTCCTTATTTGTTCACTTCTGTCAGGCAGGGTGTAGACCGACTGTCTTGGAGCAGAGCGCAGTGTTTGCCTGCAGAGCTCCCAATAGGTGTGCCCAGTGTCAATGCAATTCAAGAAGCAGCTTTTCATCCCCGGCATACTCCTTCACCATTTCCGTTCTCTTGATGGTTCATTTAGGAATGCGATCTCATAGCTGTGTCATGCAAGAAGTCGCCAGCAGTTGAATCCTTCTATGGTAGCAGCAAGTTGGAACCTGTTTATCTAGGCATTTGGCACTAGTCCATGCACACAGCAACGTATTTTCTTACCCCGTTCTGCATCTGGCTGTGGTAGCAGAAGTTGTTTTGACGGCTGAACCTGACAAATGCAACTGAGAATCCCCAGATGAACATGCACGTTTGGTGACAGTTAGAGCTGGTTGGCTGATCCTCAGCAGGCCAAGCTATGGCAGTTTTATGCGCTTAGGAAGCTGACTTGTTCTAAGCAGAGCGTTCAGCTGAGTTCTTCTTCTTAGCTATTACTCATCGTGGGAGTCCTTGGCCGTGACTCATCCGGAGTGTCCTGTTTGTCGAGGCACCCACTCAGCATCTGGGCAGCAGTCCTGGTGGGTCGTCACTGTGCTGGGCACTCCACCTGACTGAAGCACCTACCCTTACTTGGCCACAACCCTGCCCTGTGCTGCCGTTCATTAGCAGGAACAAGCCAGTGGTGCCAGCAGGAGGCAGCTAGCGAGGAGATGCCTTATGTGCTCACAGGCAGCACTATGTTAACCAACTAAGACTCGTGGAAGCAGCATGCATTACAGCCGCTGGTGCATTCCTGCCAGTTTAATTAAAACCAGGTGAGATGCTGCCAACAGACGTGCCATGCCTGCAATCTGGATGGGACAGTTCACAGACAGCTGATGTGAGAGCCTCCAGTTTCCCCTGAAAGGATCTCAGATATCTACTACAAAATGCCCTTGAATGTATTTATTTATCCTAAGACCCTTTGCAGTCAAACATTTTGCGAACTGAGACTGCCACACCCAGGAACCACTTAGAAGATTTTACCAGAGCTTTCTAAGAAGACCAGGTCAGAAGGTCCATTATTAGTGAACCAAGTTGTCAGTGAGATAGAAATTGAGGATGATCTTATCATCCTGATTAACTCCAAACCATTTCTACACAGAAAATAAAATAAGTTTATTAACCCCTTGAACAGCAAGCAGCAACAAAACGTGTGAAGAATTCAATATGGAAATAACATTAATTGCTGACTAGATCTAACAGAAGTGATTTTAGGAAGAAAGAAGCAAGCTGAATTTGGTATCTTCCTTTTCTCCTGCACCACTCAGACAAAGAACATAAAGGAGCAAGAAGAGAATATAAGCTTGTGTGTATTTCCAAACAGATGTGGGAACGGTCAGCATTCTGAGGCATAGCCATAATGTGTTTTAAATATATGTGACGGAAGCAAATTCATAAATCTTAAGATCCTACAAATAATTGCAACATGGATTGCCACAATACTTAGTAAATATAGTGTCTGACAAGTTCAGAAAGTAGTATTCAACATAATTCTTCTAGGCAGTCAACTTAATAAATGGATGTTTGGACATACCTGATATGTTCCACTCCAAGGCGATACAAAGACAATGATGACGACTGTAAAGAGCTGTAAAGAAAAAGTGTTATAGGCAAGAGGCTGTGCTTTTTGAAGGTTTGTCACCATGGCCTCTGTTTAATCATGAATGCACAATAATCCACTTCTGGTTTTGAACATACTCTACATTGATAATACATAGAAGCAGACTTGGACCGAGACATCAATATCTGGATTGCGCGTCTGAAGGAATGGCAGTTTGATCTACAGTTTAAACCAATGATACATTTCTCATGAGAGCAGGCTTCTCAAGTAATGTAATCATGCACAAAATTCAGCATGACTTTCAGTTTCAGGTGTATTATATATTGTATCTCATCTATCACAAAAGGCCATATTGCAAAACTCCAGAGATGACTCCTCTACCAGTATGCATATTTTTCTTGCATTATAGTTCCTCCGACGGATGCACATTCACCAAATACTCATTCCCTCAGAATATAGTCCTGTGCTGGCCAGAAAGAGGGAAGCCTCAGTGCTCCACTTCTCACTGAAGTTGGGGAGATTCTGCACCTGTAGTTTGTCGAATGTGCTCTATCTCAGTGTATTGTTTGCGGCCAAATTTAGACATGATTAACATTCAGATAATAACTGCTAATAGGTTGAAATAGTGTTACGAAATACTTAGTATATTAGAATTAAATTTAGAAGCTGAATAATAAGGAATCAACCATAAACGACTGGATTGCCAATGACTGTTCTCCAAACCTTTGCAGGCAGAGCTAACAGCATGAGCCGTTACCCAGTTTGTGCATCCCTTGCTTTTGCATGCATCTCCTGGAACAGCTGTATATCCATGGACTGATCCATTCAGACTAACAGTAGTTATGAGTCCAGAACGCTTCACAAGCAGTCTTCTGTTACTAAATAACTGCAAGAAAACCAACTGAACCACTTGTTTCACCGTACACTTAATTGAAAAATACCTGCTTGGAAGATTCTCATTCTGTGAGTTTCAATAAATGTCCCATTTTTTAATTACCGCATCCTTTGTACCTCAGTCTGCATTTTCACTTGAAAAGCTTTCTCTACACAGTACTATACACACTCTATACAGTAAAGTCCACCTTTTTTCTTATTACTTACATATAATCCACGCATAGTTTTCAACTTCCAGGCATGCAGATCGTGCTTTTGTCCGGGGAAGGATCTAGTTCAGCCTCTTCTTCTACACTTTTAAAATTAAGAAACAGACTGCAGCTGTATGAATACACTGTGAAGGACTTATCCAAATAACTCATTTCACAGGTAACATTCTCCTCAGTTGTACCCACGTAATTCTGCCACAAATGAGAATAAGAACAAGAACAAACCCTCTCTGCAAGTGAGCACATTTTGCATTTGCATTAGACAAAAGGGGAAGCAGCACATCACTGGAACAGAGCTTCCTCTTCTAGCTGAGATTTATTCAAGCACAGAACAGCTTGTGGAGGTCAAGAAAAGTGAGGCATTATAGTTACCATGCGTCAAAAACACTGTCTTGCTAACCAATTTAACTATTTTTGCCTCTATCATTTCTTTTAACTCAAGCTGACATTTAATAGTGCCCCTGATGACTGGATTTATCAGATTTCAGGATTGTGGACAATTCTGACACAGTTATAGCAAAGAATGGCCGTGCAATCTGCATGGATTTGGAAAAAAAGACAAAACCTATGGGATTAAACATCTCTTTAACCTATGTTTTGACCTTTCTTCCACAGTGAAACATTAATTCCTAGAAGAGCTATTAGGTGATCATTGCAGTCTTCACTTTAATACACCTGAGGCCTCTTAATTAAGAAGACAGAATAACAGATAATGAGCCATTTATTATGAGTAATGACAAACAGGCATTGACAGAACAAAAACAGAGGCCTTTCCCTGTGATGTCTCCTTTTACCTAGCCTTGCTAGTTTCAGACTAAAAAAGAGACTGTTCCACAAGTGAACGCAGAATCTTAATCACTATAGAGAATGTGAGAGTTGGGGTTATTCAAAAACTTGAATAAAGAGATTTAAACTCACAGTTATCTAATTTAGTGTTGGAATGCCTTTGCTTCCCAGAAGCATGTCCAGCACAAAGCAAAATAACAACCACTCTTACCGCTTCAAGTAATGCAAAGTGTAAGCTGTGTTCACTGTTTTGGTAAGGGTAAGTACATGAACTCTCAATTGCTGTGCATAATTGCTAGCACTGGGGAATTCTGCCAGCAACAGAAGAAAACTTGTCATTTCGAGGCTCTTATTCACACTAAATCCAGGATGCTGACATTTATGACAGCTATTCAGCAAATATGTGGAAATACTGAAACTTATAAAGTGATTTAGATAAGAAATAGGGATTAGAATATATTCATAGTATCACTGATGGTTGCCCACCTTAGGCAGAGGGTAGCTTGCACTTCGACAAGAGAACCAATGCAGAAAGTGGCCATACTCACTTCCTGTGCATCTTTAGTTTAATTTTAATCAGCTATTGGTAATGAAGTTTGTCAGCTTGGCTTGGCCAGTCCAATGTCTGCCTCTAACGAAACAAAGACGAAACATCCATGAAGATGGAGAAAACAAGGTGAAGTGTGGGAAGGACAGTCTATTAGTTATATCAGTAATCCAGGAGCTGAGCAGTTGGGAAGAATTCCTTCTTTCATGCCATTTGACCAGGTATTTTTAGCACTGTATTTCACTAGAAGACCAGACGTATTCACATCCTATACTTTTCTATCCATTCATTCCATTCATAATCTCTTTCCATCCACTGATCATGTTGCCAGCAATTTCACCTGGTCTGAAGATGGTCTTAAAAGGTCTTCCATATAAAATTAAACAGTGTGTGAATGAAATGGGGCCTTTCTTTTTATCTTGCCTGGAATCATGCCGGTATTTGCACATTATATACATTTTCAATCCAGCATTGTAATACAGTCTGGCAGGCTACTAATAACAGAATTTTCTTCCCATGGTTCTAGTAGCTATTTCTGTTTAAAACAAGTTAAGGACCAGTGAAAGAACTAGTATTTCTTTTTTTCTTACAAGTCAGCAACTCTGCAAAGGCTCTATTCCATGCTCAAAGTACCACTTCAGACACTTCATTAACAGTCTTTAGTCATGGTCCTTTGTAATGTAACACAGTTAAGCTAAAAATAGCACATAGCAGAAAGTAATACACTTGGCTACAACTCCTATCAATAAGAGCATTGATATCAGCTTAAGCTGGCGTATTTACTTGAAAAAATAGAAAACCTACGAGTTTGTACCAGAAAGGTGCTGGAACATGTCACGTTTTTGAATAGGAGCGTAGCTATAAGAGCCGCAAGCTTACCGTTCCAGACCATCCCAGGAAGAAAATAACTTTGCCAAGTACTTCTTGTGCCTTATAAACAACAGTTAGTAGCCACAAGTTGAGGTAAGCGACATCATCACTTTGCAAAATGTGAGCAAAAGCAAAGAATTGAACCAGTTTAAAGAGCAACCCAAAATTTAAAGTGCCACACTTCGATTTAAACTGAGCATCAGTCCTTTTAAAAACAGTCCCATTCAAAATAAAATGTGAAATTAGGACACACAAAGTGACGGGTAGAATCGTTAAGTACAAAATACACATGCAGTCCAGGCTGGCTGCGGAAATGTCAGAGAAAGTAAAGTCACCAAACTGGTGGGTGTCACTAGGAGGTGAGTGACTAGGAACAGCCCACTGAGTGCTGGCCCGGCCTTTATAGCAGTAGCTTCATCTACAGGTGCAGAAAGAAATGGAATTCTTCATTTGAGATTATTCAACAAGTTCGTTATGGTGACTGGTTGTTCGGAGCTGAGAACTCAAGAGGGATCTGAAAAAGGAGGGCTACTCTTGTTTTTTCCCTTTTCCAAACTATAGGTAAAATTAAGCTGCAGGAAGCTTAAGTTTGTGGGAGGATAAGATGTGCTACCGTTAATATTTTGGAAGTTGGGGGAGCTAAAAACAACCTTTTATCTTTCATTAATACCTCCTTTGCATGTTTTAATTGAATCTTAGATCCCATGTAAGTGTAACTTAACAGAAATAATTGGTTAAAAACTCTCAGTAACTAATAAACAAAAGATATCAAGTAATACTTAATGACTTAATGACTTAAAAAAACCAACAAAATCAAACGTGTGAATACATACCTGATGATCTGAAATTAATGACTACTCTTGTCCTTCAGACTAAAAGAGATGAACACTCTGTCAAGCACGATGTATCTGCTCTTATTCAGGTGAGGAATTAACAATTATAGATGTAACATATGATTAAAATGAATTATGTAAATTAAGATTTCCTACTTGCCATTTAAAATCATGAATCAATTATTTAAATATCTAGTTTACACCTACAATAGAAGTATGAGACATGAGAACTGTATTTTAAGTTCAGACTTCAAATTTACATAGAAATAACCATTTGCCTTTGTTTTCTTCACATGAGAATTCTGCTGTTTATTTTCTCGCAGTAACATCCCAGCATTTCAGAAAAGGCAAATCAATTATGACCTGCCTCATATTTCACATCCTTGTATTCGTTCCAAGGATTGAAAACTGACGCAGCAGTGGATCTCATGACTGCTTTCCATCAGGTATATTAAACTGATTGTCAATTAGGTCAGGCTCTGCAGGCAGCAAAGCAAAAATTTCTCACTCGGTTCTTTAGAAATACAAGTTAGAAAAATGCATTTTTTTCAATTGAGTTTAACCCTTCCCATAACAATTTTGACACTCAGTGCGGTCATTAATTTCTGCTGCTTTCATCTTCTGTTTGACTTTGAAGTTAACTGTTTTTCACTAATAATGAGGAAAGAAATGCAATGTGTTCTCAAAAAAACATGTCCATGTTGTCTGAAGTGAACACCTCTAAAGCAGGCATTTTGCCCTGGTCCTGACTAATGAGTGAGCAAAGTCTCAGTTTCCTAGCTGACAGTGCTCTCTTTAAGTAACAGTATAAACCTACACAAATAAAGTTTAGAACAAGGTCATTTTTTACGCATTTAAAGGGGGCCATCCTGCCAAGAGGCTGAGTCAGCACTAATGTAAGGATCCAAAAGGATTGCCTGCAGGTCCAGAAACGCTTTTACCATCACCATTCTCTTCAAAGTAGCTTAATACCAGAAATCTTATCCAAAAGACATGTCATGACATGAGAAGTGTCATCCCTCAGTGAACAACTTAGTTTATATCCACATCTCTTCTAGATCTTCTCCCTGGCACAATTATTTTCCACACTTGGTGCCACTATCAAAACCCTTATCTGCAGTCAGTGACCTGGGTGGAATACTACTGGGTTTAAGGAATGATGGACAGATGCATGGCAAGGTTTGAACATCAAAGCCCTTGTGGTTTCATGTATCGGGGAATGGCAGTCAGGGCTAGCTCCAGTTTCTGGCTCCTGTACGGGCTTGCTCTGGCATCTGGGCACATCAGTTTAGCACCACGGCCTGCCACCCATGTCCAGCCTAACTATTTGCACGTTACAGAAGAAATAGAGATTTTTAACTCTGTGGGGATCAAGGATTAGTGTTAACCCAGCCAGACTCGGATCTCAGTTGCAGAATCTGAACACTGCTACAATGCAAGTAAATATAAACATTTTCATCATACTCCACACAGAGGTATGTTCTGAAGAGATGTGTTGTAGCAGCTGTAACTGCCCCATCCCAGGTTTCTCTCGGATTGCCATGCTAATGGTTCACTGGTCCATTTCTTCCAGGAAACCCCCCTTCTTCACATGCACACCCACTTCCCAGTGAAACATGAGCCCAACAATATTTGAGTAAGAGCTAAACTTTTGAACCCGTTTCGTAGGAGTAGCCTTGAACTTACACAAAGCGCTTCTGGACAGACTGGAGCGTTCAGCACCAGGTTCACTCTTCTACTTTATTTATGGGTCAAACACAATCAGAAACAAAACAGCTTTTAGTTTTTGTTACGCTCTCATTTGAGACAGCAGGGACCTATGAATCAAAGACAAGATAAGTGAACTGCTGTCTCCTTGTTCCCAAGTTCTGTCTGGTAAGCAATTTTCAGAGCATTTGCTCTCATGGTACATCCATGGTAGTGGTTGGATGTTACTTTTTCATACAACATAGGAAGAAATAATTTAGATTTTACTGTTCACATGCAAACACAGTCAAGGATCATTCTAAAAGAGTCTTGTTAGAGTAAATTACTTATATATCAGGGAATGTACAGCTAAAACAAGTGTGAGAGGGTAGACAGGTGCACCACAGCTCAGCAGACTGATATTTCTTCCTAGTAACAACTTGGATCCAGAATATAAGACTTGAACAATGTATAGACTTCACTGTTAAAAAACAAACAAACAAAAAAACAAAAAAACTTATTTGCTTGGTATCAACTGCAAGAAACTCAAACTTGCAAATGTTATAATGGCTACAACGTGGTCCCCATTTGCCTAAGAGGAATTTTTTTTAAGCCTAAAACTGATTCCTCACATTGTTACCATTTCAAATGTCTTCTTGCTGGTTCCAGCATGTAAAATCAGAGGAACGTTGCTGAACATGGTACAGGGCGTTACGTCTGTCTTACCATCAGCTTCTTGCTTTTGCCAAGAAGCTGAAGTAGAGGAGCAGATGTTGCTAACAGTATGAATCCAGACAGAAGATTCTCTCTTGAACAGCAGCTATGACTAGTGTAATCTGTGATTTGTGTTGTGAGTGAGGAACTGGGAGAGAAAGTCAAATAGAAGATATTCAAGCAAAGCAAGATGCTGAAGGTGACAAAAAAAAAGTCCAGAATTTCCTATTCTAATTACAAGATGAATGATTATGAATACACTCTACCAAGGGAAGAAAAGATTGATGCAGTAAGGACCACAGCAAATGTCTGTAAGATCTGACAACCATCATACAAGAAATAGTTACAGGAAAGAAAAAGTAATCTAAATTCTTCTTGCCTTTCTGTTTAATGCAGAGATGGGCGAGACTGCAGCAGACAGGCAGCAAGTCAGAGATGGTAAAACTAATTTAAGAAATCAAGTTCTCCTTTCCTGAGATCTTTTCCTAAAACGTATTGCGTATTGCCTCACCAAACAATTGGGATAAGGTGTTTGTGCATAAGGAGTATAGAAGTTGGATATTAACAGAACAGAGATCGCTTCATCTAGCCACAGAAATGCTTTTGTCTCTTGACAGATAGCCAGTTGTGATCAAGGACAAACGACATGAACTGCAAGCCAACAGAGTTCCGACTTCACTGTGGCATGACAGCTTCATTTTTATGATGGGATTCCATAGAGTCTTTACTGCTGTAAAGAAACACTGAACAAGTTTATGTCACCTGCACTGACCAGCAGTAGACATGTTCTGCAATGTGCAGCTGCACACAAGGTGATTTGACAGAGCAAGGTTAGGGTACTTTCAATTGCCAGGGCTTCCTATAAGGAAACACATACTACTTTTGTAAATGAGGATTCAATCTGCTGGTAGAATAAAGGAATCCAGGTCATCTGTGCCTGCTTAAACCATATCCTTCCTCTTCCAGCCCACAGTCTTTAATGTTCCTCACAAGGAAAGCATACAGAAGCCGTAGGAGACTTTCCCTCTTAAGTAAGGTGGCTGCCAATGAGTGACCTAATGGTGAAATTTGGGATTATTTTGATTATGCTGTAATAGAAATAGAGTTCTTTTATATAACCTTTCAGTCTGCAATGCTGTAGTTAGGTCCTCTATTAATAGCGCTGTCAGAAATGTGTGCTCATGCCTGAATTGACTCAGGTACAGAAAGTTGAGTGAATTTAGTGCTGGCTTAACTGACACTGTGAGCAGAGCCTACCTCTTATTCCTGAAACAGAAATACCACCCAGAAGAGTGTCACTTCCCATCAACACGCCTGAATTCCAATCTGGGTGGCTGTCTCTTAGCATATCAAGTTTACAAAATGAACTTGCACATGATAGCTTTCTATGCTAAAATAGGTAGGTGGCTCTTATAAGACTGAGTGAGCCTGACTGAAGCGACAACAAAATATAAATACAAGATACATTTGGGAATTAGAGTTAACGTACAAAGGGGAAGACCTTCACAAAGACTTCTGCTGGGTAAGAGCACCATTTGTAAGAAGAACCTCGGTGACAGCAGCACGTGCTGTGGGATGCCTTCTTTCATCCTAGTTCGATCATCGAAGAGGACACAGACTTAATCAGGGCTGCCGGGATGCCTGTGAGCAGTATTCGGGGCGTGGGAGAGGGCAGCAGCGCAAGGGCTGTTTTTGTTACGTACATCTACATGTGAGAGCAGCCTTCTTCGTTGGAAAAGAGCACCCAGCTCATCCAACGCGACTTGTGCAGAGGAAAGCCGTGAGGTAACCGGAGGATGCTCACGGCTGCTGCCCTCAGGAGACCCGCCGCCCTCAGCGAGGCGCCAAGCTGAAACGTGACCTTCTCAAGATGGCGGCCGGAGCGCGCCTCGCCCCGCCTCCCCGCCCCGCCGCCACTCTCAAGATGGCGGCGCGGAAGGGTCCGTGGCCGTCGGGAGTGCGCCTGCGCAGAGCGGAGTGCAGTGAAATTCCTGGCGGGCGGGGGGAGGAGGAGGTGGCGGCGAAGAGGAGGGCGGCACGGAGCCACGGCCGCGCGCCCCTGGCAGGGACCCTGCGT
>JANHGO010001864.1:0-32395 GCA_024606505.1 Aquila spilogaster
AAGAAACATTTATTTGTACATTATAAATGGGTGGATAATTTAATAGTGCTACCCACATTCTTTTAAGGTTTGGCTTGAGACATCTCTCTGGTCCAGTTCTATCTCTCTGGCTATTTGTTTCCCCTTCTACAGTAACTGGGGCCTCACTAGCTTTACAATACTAATTCTTTGTCTTTTTTCTCTAGCTCTTTCTAAAATTCACTTTGGAATTGGGTATTTAGCTGTTTTGCATCTGGGGAAGGGATTGGGTCTCAGATCTATAGGCAGATGTTTTACAGTGGACTTAAAGGTAATCAATAAGGGGGGTATTTGATTGTTGTTTATCATCTGTCCTGGATATTTCAGAAGCATATGCTATTCCTGCATCTTAATTTCTGATGCTCTGAGTTATTCATAGTTAATTATGCTTTTCACCTATTAAACATTCAGCAGATTCTAAGATAAGATTTGGGTTGGGAGGGGGGTTTACTTATTTATTTATGATAAATTCATAGCCTTGATTGTGGCGGAGAAAGCTTTTTACCAAATTATATTAATGAACTGATAATTTAACTCCTTCAACACACGCGACTAATATACTTGCCATATGCCAAGTAATACAGAAACTTTCCCTTTTCTTGGGCAATCTCATCTTTATTCACTGGTAACAAAACCATCATTTTGGTTTCTGTGGAAACTGCTGTGAGGTAATAACTGGGTAAACTGTAACAATTTCTTCATAATTAAACACCTAGAAAATTATTTTTAGCTGTGACTTGTATCTTTTAAGTTGGTACCAACCCATTCTAAGTAATAGAATGGAAACTGCAGATACTCAAAATTACAGGAAAAAATGGAACACTCAGCTCATTGAGTAGCTCATTGATAGGAGTTTGGCAATGAAACTTTTTAATAAAAACAGAGGAGGATATGGAATAAATACTTGAAGTGTTCTATCTTTAAATGAAATGAGAACTTTTAATGTAAATAGAGATGGGTAGAAACTAATTCTGAGTGTAATGCAGTTAAATGTCAGCATGGATATTGGTGCACAAAGATTTACTTGTAAAATACATTGCATTGCTTTTTTGTTAGGATAGGCACATTATGATAATTAGTGGGCTACAGCTATTTTTATACAAATGTAAACCTCAGTGATTTATATTTTGCATACTGCAAGCATTCGGTACTATCAACTGGAATGTTGCATCCTTCCTTTTTAGCCCCACCTGCATGTATTTTATGTCTGCTGTTGATTTGTTTCTTGCCTTGATTGGATAGGAGGATCACAGGCTACAGTTAATCAACTTATGTTGTAGCTTTTCAGGTAGTGCTGGTAGCCTGCTGTATGACCTAGGTATTGAAGAATCAGTAGGCAATCAAGAAAGAAAATAATTCTTGCTAGGTAAAACTGATTTTTTTTTTTTTCTTTTTTTTTTTTTTTTTTGGGGGTGGGGGGAAGCAGGATTATGCAGAATACTTAGAGAAAGATAATGACAGGATTTTCATATTCAGTCTGTCTGCAAAGTTCAGTCATAGGCTGCTTTGGGGGATTATGAAAAGTATTTCTTATTTTGACTGTAATAAAATTATATTGTTTAAAGACAGCATTGATGATAAACTAAAAATTATGTTCTGTAGCGTGGCTTTGCACTAAGGTTTTTTTTTAAAGCCATATGTAAATGGATCACGGTGAGTGGTTTAATTGATTAGAGGAGGGAAGGTATGGATATATCTAATTAAAAAAATTTTTTTCCACAAATAATCTAGTCCTTTTTTAACCAAGTCTTCCTGAGTTGGAAATCAAAGTTTTGTAATTTAAAATGTAAGTGAAGATTGAAAGTCTTAAAGTTTCTTTCTAGGTTTTCTTTTCTTTTTTTTTTTTTTTTTTTTTTTTGCATGTTTGTTGCTGCTGTTAGCATTCAATCTGTAATTTCATAGTAATGCAAAAGTCTGCTTTCAATTACAATGTAATTTCACTTCATGCAATAGAAATTGCTAGAACTTCAGTGAAATACAGACTGGTTTCCTTGTGCCAGATTGGAGGATGTAAATTGCTGTTGTGTAGAGGTGTGGGTGATGCTGACAGTGTCAGTGGAGGTGATTCGTTCTGAGTGAATCACTAACTTGATACGAGGGTGAAAACTTGAGAGTTTGTAAGTCAGCCTTTATTTTGTATATTGATTTGACTTCAAAATTCGAATCTTGAGAAGAGGCAGTTACTAGAAATCATGAAATGCAGTATTTGTATTAAACTTGGGGGGCAAAAATATTATGAAATATAGGGAAGAGTTCTTTGTCAATATCTTTCTTCTTAGTTTTATGGACTTCATGCTAGTTAAGTTTGGCAAATATGTCCAGATACTGCTAATTACTGTTCCAGTGTTGCTGACATGACTAGTTTAATTTTTCCAAAATCTGTTGAATATACTGTGTTTTGCTTAAGGGTTTCTTTTTTTTTTTTTTTTTTTTTAAAAAACCAGTTTTAGTCGATTGTACACTGTTGTATTGGCATATTTCAGAACAGTCCAAGCTCATGTTGAACTGGAATCTGTAAACATAATTAAGGTGATGGTGGTGTTAAGATGTGATTAGGTTTGTTAAAGACATAAACACAAAAGTGAAATTTTTTTTTCACAGGAGATGCTAACATCTCTTTGATTGTATGATTGTGATTTGTCTATTTAAAAGTTTTCTTTCAAATAATTTGATTTTTCTTAAAGACAGGGATTCTTAGTGTGAAAAATGCATATATGTGTTTCTTCCAAACAAAGATGACTAGTGGAAAGACATGATATGTACACGCTCTGAAGAGAAGGATTTGTTTTCTCAGTTTTTTGCTTTTTAGAAGGAATGAAACTTCAGTTTTGAGAAATTGTGTTTAATGGTTTCCTGTAAAGCATAAGTATAAAGGCACGTATAAATGCAATATATCTTTAAAAATTTGTTACATATTTAACTTACTTGAGTATTTCTTGCCTTTTTTTAACAAAAGGTGCTGAATTTAAAAATTCACCTGGGCTTCTCTTGCACTTGTTTTAAGTCAGTCTTAACACTTCAGCGTTGTTCTGTTGACTTTTTTTTATCGTAGTCCCCACTGTTATTCCTGCAGTTTGCAAACATTAAAGCATTAGCTAAAAGAAACAGATACTGACTGAGGCTGGTAAAACTCTGATTTCAATCAGCTGTATTAATTTGTACCCACATTGCCTGTAAGTACATATCTCCATCTTGCATTCCTGTTTCTAGCTTACTTTTACCTTGGTTGATGTTTATAACATCTTTGCCTGAGGAAAGCTTGATATATCTCCCTCCAGGACTCATCAATAACTGTATTTGAATTGTCCTTAGGGTTTTAGGCAGAGCACCAGAAGTCATTACTCTCCCTCAGGATCTGTTGTGCTGTGTCTGAAATGATGCCAGCCTGTGACAGTCAAAGCAAAAGGCCTGTGTTTGATTATCGAACGCTGTTGTATTCATACTGCTTTAACTTCTAGGCCATTTTGTTCATTCTTGCAACCAGTTTCATTTTTGTTTCTCCATGTTGTGTATGAGGTTACAGATCAGAGAGGAACTAAGGCATGGTTGTGATGATTCTTTACTATTTTTAACGTGCTTTGATTTACCTTTTGATGTAGCTTGTGCTTTCTTGGAGTTTTTTGATGTTACAATGGGAAATAGCAGTTGTTCTCAAGCTTTTAGCTGGTGCTTGCTGTGTGTGTCTGCACGCCCATAATGAGCTGAGCAGGTGAGTGTGTGGACTGCTCAGTTAATGTGGCAGTGCTGCTGCCCTGCTTGGGTCTACGTAGGCTTATTAGGGAATCAGTCTCTGGTAGTACCTGGATTAAAGATGGATTAATTCTGGTTATAGTATTAGTTGAGGACATTCCTTTTCTGTTCACTTTCCTACAGGAAGGCTGATTTCTGGCACAGAAACAAGTATCTAGAGAGCTAGTGATATCTTACACTGTCCCAGCTGTCTCCTAGGTGGATATTTCCTGGATTTCTGGTTGGCAAATTCTGTAACAGGATTTTGCTATTGGTGACATGACAAGCTTACCCAGATTCCTTATGCTTCGCAGCGAACTACAAGGGATATATACTTCCTGTGTATGGTTCCGTGTGAAAGGCTCACCTCAGCCTAACAGTTTTGCAACTGAAATGAGTGGTCCTGCCACAGCTTTTCCACTTGTGCCAGTCTTCCTCTTCCCTCTGCTCCTCCCCCCCCCCCCCGGACAAGTTTTCCACTTCAGTGAGCTGAGTTAGTTCACTGGGGTATCAGGTAAGTGCCAGAGCGTGTGTGCTGGATGGGAGCAGAGAACATGTGGGCAGGACAGTAATTGCATGTACCACGAGCTATCAAGGTGGTTTTTTTTCTTTTTTTCTTAGCGTAACACTAAAGTTCAGGTTTTAAAACTTCACCTAGGATTCTCTTGTGCTTGTTCTAAGTCAGCCTTAACACTTAAGCATTGTTTTGTGGACTTTTTTTTATTGTAGTCCCCACTATTGTAGTTGCAGTTTGCAAACATTAAAGCATTAGCTAAAAGAAAATGTTGCAATTAAAATTTTAGGATTTAACAGAAATTCTGACAAAAAAGAATATGTTGATCTAGATGAATGCATATTTGTTTTATACAGTAAGAATATGGCATGTCTTTCAGTGTATTTTGTAATTAAATGCCTAATAGAGTTTGTGCATAATTCCACATAACTGAGTTTAGTAATCCTTCTACTGTCTACCTGCTATGTAGGGAGACATTTCTTTCATCTTAATGATCAGATAGTGAGATTTTCAGACTAGCATATTGCTTGGGTATTTTGGGCTTTATGTATATTAAAATGAAACAATAGTAAGAGAAATCATCAAGTATTCTTGGGTATGTGGTTCCCACTCAGAAATTACAGTCAGCCACTACTTGAAGGTTGATGTGGAAAAAGAGCTCACCTACAAAGCACAGGCTCATTTGCTCTTGTAGAGCCTTAGCACCCAACTCCTTCCAGTTTGGGGGGATGAAAGTTGAGACATTTGGGTTTTTTTTGCTGGATCCTAGGTGTCTGATAGGAACATCATGAGCATGACATTTTATCATCTCTCTCCAAAAGTGGCTAGGATAGCTGGCTATCCTTGCATTTTAACAGTTTCTATTTTTACCATCTCTCTTCAGCATTAATTAATCCAGCATCTGTCTTATCTTCTATCTCACAAATCAACAGCAACAATTAATGTGTGTGGTATAAGGCATTTAATTTCTTGTCTCAGGAGTTTTTACTAACAGCAGTGGAACTGTTAGGCTTTTAAAGTATTCTGGTTCTGTTTGACAAAGTTTTGAGAATATAGGCATTGATACTTTAAAAAACTGTATAAGGTGCAACAGTGCCATCGCTGTTCAGGGACACATGACATATTTGGGGAACAAAAATTATAATCCTCCAGAACAGGGACTTCACTATTGAAAAGGGAAGTGGGGAGGAAGGCTGATGTTAACATCTATGGTCCCATGTTGTCTGTGGAAGTCAAGTGAGATTTCCATTGGTAGTTTAGTTTAGCTATAGGTTAGTTACTAGCATAGCATTTTCACCTATGAAGACTGCATGTACAGCATACCTTCTGTGATGCATTGCCTCTGTATTTCTAAAAATGAAAATATTGCTAAGGCAAGGCATTGGCAGTCCTGTTAGAATTCATATCAGGTAATGGTGTGTTCACAGTATAACATTCTCCTTAGTGTGTATCATGCATGGCACAAATAGTTATTTGTGGAATGAGAAAAGGTGTTCTCATCTGTAATCAATACTATAGCTTTTTTAGACGAGTCTTGGAGCGGAACATTCTTCTAAATACTAACCCTAGTTCAACAGTAACACTTTAATAAAATTTTTCTGAATTGAAAGGCCCACACCACACCCCCACCACCACCACCACCACCACCCCCCCCCCCCAAAGAAAAAAGCTATAAAAGCTATAAAATTATCTTATGTCTGTGTTTGCCCATATCTGTCATCTGGGTACATCAGCCAGGAGCTGGAGATTTAAATGCCATCAAAGACTCATTTGAAACATGAAAGCACCCATTATAGACCATAACAACTGTTTCAAGTTCACTGTGCCCAAAACGTGTTAAGTTTTTCTTGCAGGAAAGCTATTTAAGCTTTAAAGTTAGAACAGTGCATAGCTAGATCATGCTAGTATGAAAAGACATTTGATCTAAGGCTTAGTAACACCAGGAGACAGGGCTGCCTTGTTGATAGTCCTGTTTGGAGGTAGGAAAAGAATATTTGCAATTCACCGAGCCTTTGACAAGGTGACTTAGGGAGGGTGATGGCATTTGCTCTCTCTGGAACAGTTTAGAAGAAGGAGGGACCAGAGAAATTATAGTTCAAATATCAGTGACTAAAAATATTGCACGATTCAGTTTCATTCTGAGAAGAAAGGCAACACCTGGCAAAGGAACCCTGTTAATACAGTAAAACGTAAGAGCTTTTTACCTCTGGCAAACTATCTCAGCTCAAAATGGAGATAATACCCATCCTTATAAAATTTTCACTCATTTATAGATTCTCTACATTATTAAATGCTTTGTTTCTTCTTTATCATAATTTACAGTACAGAATGTCAAATTAATCAAGTCAGTAAGGCTTAGTTAAGATGATGCTGAAACCTAGACAGAATGCTGATGGTTTTTCAATACAAGGCCATCCATACTGCACAGACTGAGAGTGTAAGAAGGTTTGTGTGGTGTGTGTACGTGTGTGCATATATATATATATTTGTTTCAGTGTTGTTACAGGAGAAATGTTGGGGTGAATCACCCAGGCTTATTGTCACCTCAGAGTTTTGTTCTTTGTAAGAAGTCCATAATGAACCCCGTGTATTTACCCTTTAAGCCATGTGTACTGTATGTGTTACTGCGTAGTTTTTAAGGTTCTGTGTAAAATTTCATGGAGGAGATACTTGATATTGAAAATACACATGAACAGCACTGTTTTGCAGTTAGCTTAGGCCTACATTTAAAGTCTTACCTTATCCCCAGCACTTTCTCCTTCCGTTCTTCTCTGGTGCTGGCACTGGTGCTTTTGATGCAGTCAGTTGGATCAAGGTTTGATCAGCCTGAAAATTGCCACAGGGGGTGGGAGGAAGTTTTCATCTAGATTAGGGAGCCACATAGCGTAGCGGCTTGAGCACCAATGCAGGCAGAATAAATGCCTGGAAATAAACAGAAGGCAGGACAGTTCCTCTCACTGGAAGCATCATCTTGGATCAGTCTAAGTGAATTGTGAAGCTTCACTCTGATAGTTTTTAAAGAGATAATTCTAATAAATACCACTCAGAAGATACATCAAATAACAGCAAATCCAAGACCTCATTACCATTGAAATAACCAATCCATCTTCTGTGCAGTCTTGTCCACATCATCTTATCCCTGCATTTGCACTCACTTAGCAACTTGCCCGTTATGCTTCAGCTTGTTAGAGCAACCTACAAAAGAAGTGAATAAACAAGTGCTAGAGCTGGTGGAAAGGAGAGGGCAGGACTGCATGACCATGACTATGAGAGAGAGGAGCAAGATAGTCTTTCCACAGCCACAGCGGGCTATCAGGTTGACTCTGTACATATGACTGAACCACAGATCCACTCAGCCCCAGGAAAGGAAGAAGCAGGGTAGCTTCCTGCCACAAAAAAGTAAGGAAGGGAAGGTGATTTATTCCTTCTTCTGCTGTGCGTATTCTTCTGCTGCTGTTTATTTTGTGCCCTATCTTGCATGAGCTGTATCACTTTGATTTGCTTTGGTTTTTTTTTTCCCCAGATTTAGCAGGAGAGGAGTGTACAGCGGCAGGCAGGTGAAAAAAACTGGAGCAGGAAGCGTGACCTTCTGCTGTTGTAATGTTAGTACTGATAATATGGATTTGTTCTGGATAGTAAAATTGAGAGATTCCTGAAAAAAAATCAGATAAAACTCTACAAGACGGAGATAATATACATAGAAGTGTAATAAATGTAAAATGAAGCTCATGGGGGAAAAACCTTTACATCTAGTGATGGGATCTAGTGCAATTATCATCAGTATTGGAGGAGTACTGGATCCACGGAAGTCACAGCTCAGTGCTGTAGTAGGATTGTAAGTAGGAGGTTAGGGACTATCAGGAAAGGAATCGTGATCAGTGGATAAATAAGCAGTGTCTAGTGCCTTAAATATGGCACTCAGTGCCTGCTTGCCATCTCAGAAAGAATATAATAAATGATTGAGAGAAGTGACATGGAATTTATAAAATTGTGAGTGACATGAAAAGAGTAAATAAGAAATATTTTTTCACTGTTTCTTCCAATACAGGAAGCTTGCAGGCAGTTTCTGAACAAACAAAAGGAAATTATTCTTCAGATGTGGGTAGTTAAGTGTGTGGAAGTCCTTGTCACAGGATGTTAATGTTAAATTTTCATCAGCTCAAGAGGTGACTGAACAAGTTTATAGAAAAATATTTCACTGAAGACTGTTAAATACAAAGATCCCATTTGTGGCCCAAGAAGTCCCTATGGCAAATTGTTGCAGACTGGGCCAGTGTTTGGCTCTTGTCCCATGTTTGATCGTTCCTGTACTTTTCCCAAGATGTCCACTTTCAGCCACTATCAGGAATAGGATAATGGACTAGATGCAACTTTGATCTGACTCGGTATGGCCGTTCTTCTGCGAGCAGAACTCAAAGTAGCTACATGTATTGTCAAGATAAGTTTTATTTTTGAGAAGATTGAGTTGTAATGTGAAAATGGCCCAAGTACATCTAGACTTTTTCTTACTGAGCGCTAGTGGACCATATTTGGCACTGATCTGAATATTTTTGAACTGTTCAGGTAAGAAAAATATTTTTTTGAAGATAAAAATATGCAGCTATTGATTATTGTTTCTCTACAGGTAGAATAACAGTTGTGCTGTTTTATATTGAAATTGTAGAACTTTGGTTAAATCACATATAAAAGTACTGAATGTTGCAATTTCATGGGAAGTTTTCAAAGAACTTGGTCAATGTAGATCTGAATAAAGTCTCAGGTCTGTAGAGAAGAAAAAATGAATGTGTGTGGGTTTGGAAGTCATCAGTAGTATATAGTAAAAATCACAAACTCAGTGTTCTTTTTCTAGAAAACAGTTCTGTAACAGTCCTTTATTGTGAAGACCGTTTTGAAATGGTGAATAGGAAGTTGTTGAAGCTAAGCAAAAGGCCGTAACTATTTTCTCCCTAATTATTACTATTTTGAACATGCCATGTACAGAATAAAGAAGTGAACTTGTACCTTATTTTTGAAATGTATACAGAAGTTATGAAGGTGTTCTGGACTGTTACCCTCCTACTCTCCAAAATGTTTTTGATACTCTGATCTAGCTTTTTACAGCTTTTAAATAGAATTTCTAGTCTGGTATCTTCTTGTTTTGCTGGAGGTTTTTTTTGCATGAGTCAGATGTGCACTAGTAGTTCTCACTGTTTTAATTAAAATGGCAGAGTTGTTGAATCCCTATCAAGGCAGACTGGGGTGGAGGGGACAAAACAGAATAAAACCTCACATCTCATCTTGATTCTTAGTTTAATCATCCAGAGTGTCTCTAAAGTCATCATCACGTAATTTTTAACCACCTACAGAATCTTCTAACATAGGTGGTAATGTCTATAGTAAGAACTAGCCAGAAAAATATTTAAATTCCAAAATGAAAATTTACAAGTTTTCAAACTTCGTAAAGAACTTGTAAAAGGAGGGCATGTAATTCTACATCTTCCTGTTTTTAAAGGGGGCTTTTTGCTTTTTTGATGTTGTTTTGTTTTGTTTGTTTTTTAGGCAATAGACTGGTAAGCAGGTGCAAGACAATTTTTGGTGATGGTAGCAAGGTAATTACAGTATACATGAAATAGATGCAAGGTCATGGGCTTCACACAAAACTGGACAAACCTTTTTGGTACTTAACTGCTTTTGTGGTTGCTTTATGTATGTGTGGTATACATTTCATATGTATTTTTATAGACATAGAAGGACTGGAAGTATGACAGTGTTTTTAAGTCCTCCTTTAATGTGTAGAGAACAAAAGCCAGAACTTTTTGTTGTGAGAAGAATATTAGTTCTTGGAAAATTTCATTTCTGTTGTCTTCCTAATTTGAACAGTTACTGAATTAACCTCAGGGCTTAATGTTAATGGCTTTAGGTTGCAATCCAGATTTTGAGTTGTTTTAAAAATTAAAAACTTTAAAACTTTAGCAGTTCTCTTCTTGTCTTTATTCAGTCTTGCTTCTGTTACAGTGGAGAAGTTACAAGCTACCATATAGCCTGTTCCTACAGATAAATGGGCTCCATTTTTAATTTAAACAGATTCAGCTGTTGCTTTCCTGTTTTCTTAAGTGGTGTGTAAATTCCATTCTCCGGTGCTTACATATGGTAGCTGGCATCGCACCCACCTTGTCATTTGTGTGTGCTTCAGATCTCTCTGATGATTTCCTAGCTTAGTTTCCACCTCTCTCACAGCAATTTGACTAGAGTCTTGCAAGTTAACTTCAGTCTTCATTTGCCATAGTACTGCCATAAATCTTTGGTTGCACCCACACACTAATTTATTTACTGAAAGCTACGAGCTATGTTCAGTGATACTGTGTTTATCCAGAGCTTTAGCAATATTTTAAAATGCTGAAAATCACTCTTGCATAAAAATAAGTTACACCTCTCCCTTTTTTGTCGCAAAATGAGAAGGCATTTTTATAAGGTTAGTCATGAAATTTTGACATTGTTCAGATTAGTGACAATCTAATTATATTTTCCATGGAAAATGCTGGTTTGTTCTACTTGCTCATCTTTTTTGGAACTCCTCAAAAAGTTTCTTTAAAAAAAAAAACAACAGACATGATTGCTGTAAACTGAAGGAAATAAAACATTCCTTAAAATCTTCTTCACAAGTTTTTAATACTCTTGATATTTCCTTTCTTAAAAAAATATGGTATTAATGCAACCCATTTTAGGGTCTGTAAAGGCAAAACCAGCATCTCAAAAAATTATGAAGTTGTAACTTTATTAATGCTTCCTTGAACCCAGGCTTGTTTGGGATTCTGGGTTTAAAAGATGTATAAATGAGATGTAGCATAGCTAACTAAAAGAAGGCATCTGTGAGACTGTGTAGAAACTACCATGCAAAGCTTCGCTATTTGGCATGTCCCTGACTTTGGGAATTGTGTGAATGCCAGCTGTGCCTCTTGCACTTTTTCTCCATGCTTAATAGATACATAGATTATGTGCTTCCTTTTTTTCCTTCTCTCTTGGAAAGGGAAGTCGAAGTATAGTAAAAGTGTAAAAATCAGTTTTAATTGGAAATTAGAAATAAATATTAAGCAGATCTTTGCCTTGCATGTCACTTCCATTTTTCTCAAGTCTGTTTTGTTATAGGTGTTAATAGTTCCTTATAGTCTGTTAAGAATTAGAGTTCCCTTTCACCATTAGGTATGTGCAGCACATGCTGCTTGAATATTACACCCGCTTGTCAGTCTATTTTTTAAAATTTTTTAAAATCTGAATGACAGTTCATGAGCAGTTCTTAGGAGTAAGATTGTACTCAGCCAGACCAATTTGCAATTTTGAAGGTAGGTGGTGTAACCTTGGATTTAGGGTGCTGTAGAAGTTGTGTAACTCTGGACTGCAGTTTCTTCCTGCTGCCAGAAGGCAGAAAAAAAATGCTCATAAAAGTACAGTTTAATTAATTGTGTTTCATTAGACTCTCTTTCTCACAAAATTCAAGGTTATTTTTAGCTCGGTTTTTACACAGAGTGTTCTACAGTGTTGTTACAAAGAGCTTCCTCTCTAAGTCAGCCCGTTGACTGTCAGGCCCTTGCAAGTGATGCTCTATTTTAACAAGAACTCTTTTGATTTTGGAGAGAGTACAGTATATTGGCAAGTGACTTAAGCTCCAGGCTTTGTTGGATATTAGCGTACAGACATTCAGTAACCCTATGCATGTCCAGAAGATGCAATGGTCCTCTTTCTTACGAGAACGCTTTTTTTTTAATCTAAGTACAAAATGAGAGTCTAAATTGGATGGCTTCACATTATATTTGAGTCATTTTCTTTGCTACAGTAGTTTCTTTCCTCTCATTTCTTAATTTAAGAAGGGAAAGAATCCACAATACAAGCAGAAGGTCCTTCAAAAGCCCTCAGCTTTTTATGTTCAAAGGTAGCATCTCTGCTTCTCTGCTAAAGCCTCCCTCGTTGAGCTGACAAGGCTGCCGATATCTGTAATGGTTTGACCTTACTGCATGGGTAGAGAGGTACAATGACAAGACTTTAGGGGGACTTGAGAGTGCTGTGAGGTGAGCACCCCTTACTGCGCTTTCGGTGTGTAGCCCTGGCAGCTGTGCCATTGTACCTGGGGATAGCTGTGCCTAGAGCTGGCTGTACTCATAAGCGTGTACCTGCTCAGGCACTTTCACACATACCATGCTCCTCCAAAATTCCTGGGACCCAGTGCTGGAGAGGAGTGTGGAGGTCTCACCCTGCAGAAAGCTGGTGGATGTACTGATGAGCAGGGAATGGAGCTGAGCCCAAGGGCAGCGACAGAAGCGTGGCAGCCAGCCTGCTTCCTGTAGTGAACATGGTGGTATTGTTCTGGGGTGGTTGTCCCCAAGGAAGTGCTGCAGGGCACCTAATGGAGAAACAGAGATGAAGTCAAACCTGTGAGCCTTTATCTGAAGATTTCTGCATTGTGTGTGTGCAGAAGGATCATTGGTAGAGCTACACCTAACTGCTCAGTCCATCATCTGGGTGGATAGAGTGTTATCAAGAGGGTGATTTTCTGAATCAACTTTGCTATGCAAACCACATTACTGAATACCTTATGCTTTTATTAGACCAAATTAGTTAGAAAAAGTGAACGTGTGTTTGAGCTCAGAGCTTTTTTTCTCGGCTCTAACAGGAACCAACTTACTGTCAATCTTGATGAAAAACTCCAAGTCTTGTCTGCTTTTCATTCCTAATATCAAGAACTGTTTATTAACAGATTGTTGCTGGTTTTGGTAAGCCTTATTTCCTTATATCTTTAGGCCTTTACAGCTTTAACACCACCATGGAGCACTTGCCAGTGAAGGCTGAGTCCTCTAATAAATGCTGTGTGACTTTGTTTTGCATTTTGCATTTTGAGTATTCATTTAAAGTTTTCATAAAATGATTCTTCATCCTGCCACTCAGGATAACTTGTCCTGTTTTAGCTATCTAATTATTTGCAATGTTGTAGTTGTAGATCAGGTGGAAAAAGTTAAGGAGATAAAAGGTTAAGAGCTGTTTGTATTACAATTTAGATTTAAGTCTTTTTGAAGCATGGCCTACCATGGCCTTCGAAGTTAAGTTGGCAGAAGAGTGTGTCCACATCTATAAGCTTTTGGTGTGGATTAGATCCTGTACTCAGACATGTTTTGATTTAACTACAGTCCCTATCCTGGAAGGATTGAGGGCACATTCTACTGATTTGAAAGCAGACTTGCAAAACTGTCACTTGCTGTTCTATTCATACACTCGTGCAGCAGTAGTTTTTAAAATTTGCTGTCCTTTTTGCATGCTTATTTTAGGAGTCTAGTTCTGCAAATCATGACCTCCTTTGGTTTGGACTGGTTATTGAGCTGTAAAAATGGGATCTGCAGAGTGTATTTTTAAGAAAAGATTTTTTTTTTAAGTAAGTTGCTATTTTCAATTTTATTTTATTTTTTTATATTCCTCCAAAGACCTACATTCCAGATCTATTTTCAGTATTTTGATTTAGAGGGAAATATGGAAGAACACTTTGTTCATAGCCACATTCTCTCTTTTTGACCTTAAGTATTTAAGTTCTTGCAGAGGAGTTTGTCCAGTTTTTGTAGTCACTTATGCAGCAGTGTACTTAATGACACAATCAAGTGTCCTTTTCATTTCCATTAGAATGATTTTTAGCTTGTAGAAGATGAAATTATTAGTTTTACTTAAGTTCATGCAAGTGTACAGTAAAGAAAAAAACGCAATAAAAATTCTGTGAAGTTTTAAATTTAGCAAATTTATGTGGGTTATTTAGGTGTAGTTCCTAATCATTATTTGATCCTAGGTAGAAGGAGGAAGCAGACAGAAGAACTGTTATTTTATATTCAGCCATAGGCTAAATAAAACTACTGTGTTTCTAGTACCTGCGCTTTTTAGGTAGGTTGCTTGGTAAATCTGGGGATTTTTAGCAAGGGTATTAACAGTTTAGGCAGTCTGTTCATTTTTAGAATTGTTCCTTCCCATGAGTGAATTACTTCCCGTGAGTGAATTTCTTCCAGTCTCTTTCGAGGAGCAGAGTAATTTAAGTTAAAAAAAACCCCAAACCTGCAAAAACCCAAACCAACCAAAACCAAAATGTCAGAGCATTGCAGGCATTGTAGGGATTTCTCTTAAGTCTATATCCCTAAACGTTTTTTAGGCATGGACTCATATGCTCAATTATTTAACCTTGCAGAATTGTCACAAGCTGAGAAAAAAATAAAAAAATTTAGAAACTCATTTCATGTATGTTGCTATGGCAATATTCTCTTCTGCATTAAAAACAAGTATGGCTTTGCAGGCCTTAACCCTTCCCTTGTGTCTGTCGTGGCTCCTCCACCCTTGGGAATGGAGACAGGGGGCAGTCTGCACCTGCCTTTCAGGTCATAACTCAGTTTACAATGCATGCATGAGTAGGAGAATGCTATAGTTTGAGTTCGCTCTGGGGTGTAGTCAAATGTAGCACTGTACATGCAGCCAAGTTCAGATTTTCTCTAAAGAATTAATAAAAAAAACACTCTAAAAGGATTAATAAAACTACAGTAAGTAGAGCATGGGAAGTAATACAGTGTAAAAGCAAGTTATGTTTTCCAGTATTTCGAGTTTTTCCAAAAGAACCATTCCTGTACAAATATGCAGCCTGACTGCTGCATTTGTGTTTTAAATTTAAAAAAAATCCTTCCTAAGCTAGATATGTATATACAAATAACAAGTAAGCTGAAGAAAATTGAAAGCTTCGCATTTCCCTCAGACCTGTTTTCAGGTGTTTTTCTGTGTTTCTTAGAGGGCATCTGGAATAGTCTCAAACTACAATTCTTAAAGCCCTCTTCTCCAGCATTTGTGTGGCCCTAAAATCCTAGATTTGTTTTGTAAGGAGCAAATAATATTTTTTTTATTTCAATGTGGAGTCTGTCCACGTATCTTTTGCATTGTGCATTAATTGCAATGCAAATTACTGCCATATTTCTTTAAAATTGTAGCAGCAGTTTTGCTCACGTGTTTCTGGTTCCTGAGAATTCCCTTAACCTGAATAAAATTCTGTTGCAAAATTTAAGGATGCTCATGTCATCTACAAAATGAGTGTGATTATCTTTTGCTTTCATTATATCTGACAGAACTGTGCTAAAACTCATCTTGAGCCTAGAAATTGTGTGGTGGCTGTGTATCAAATCTGTTTTTTGAAAAGGAAAAAAACCCACTCCACATTATGTATCTTTTGAAGCATCTGTGTTGGTGTCGTGTGTGTGCATGCTCCATTGCTTGTGTATGTGTGTATTCTGACATTTTCGTTTCATTACAGTACCCAGAGTGATACTGTATTCTGATCCTTCCTTTATACATTGTTGATGAAGCTTTTAAGAATCATGTTTTGCAAATTACTCTTCCATAGGCCATTGTTGAGAAATAATAAATAAATAAAACAATAAAGGCCAGGTCTCCTATGCAGTCATTGTGTTGAATGCAATGAATATTGGAAGAGTTCAGGAAATGTTTCCTGAAATATTTTATCCCTGTTTAGAGTTTACTAACTTCTAATTTGAAGAATGTTGAACCTAGTATGTTCCACTTACTACTTTGATTTCTTTTTGAGTCGCATGCTTTGATGCAAATGCTAGGAGTGTCTCTGGTAAGGTCACATAGGCAGACACAAGCATTAACCTGAGCAAAAAGAGAAGTAGGAGATGGAATACTGCAAGGGGAAGGTGCCTTGGCTGTCTTGGGAACCAGTAAGTCTGTTCTCAGCTATTAAATGGCAGCTTCACAGTAAAAGGTACTTAGAGAATCCATAGTGCTGTAGAGGATGCCAAAGGAGAACCTCAGCTTCTGGTGACAGTGGCATTGGGTGCTCTCATGTGGTCCGAGTCACAGCCCAGCCCTTGCTCTCTCGCTTCTGTTGTTTCACTGTCTGCACTTGGAGTAACTACGACGTGGATGATTTAATGTCAAATTCACAGTTGCATTTAATTCTGTAAGAATAATTTTTTATGTAATATAACACCATTCAGCAAACCAAATATTTATGTAACTTAACCAGCATATACCTTGCAAAGCGGGAGGGAGTGCTTAATTTTTGTTTACTCCTGACACTTCCTTTGCTAGGAAGATTGTGGTTTACTTTCATAGGGGTAATGTATTGCATAACTGAGTATTAAACGCTTGCCATAGATAAATGCCTGAAATAAATGGCAAAAAAGGAGGGGCAGAGGCTGAAGGGGCAAGACGATGGAAGGGTTTTTTTGCCTCAACTGAGGCAAAAATCTTTGGATGACTTACTCCTTTTGCTGTGATCTCTACTCTTGAACCAAAAGCCTTTCTTTGGGCGGAGGCTGTGGTAGCTGCAGTTCTCAGTCACAGTTCAAAACTTGGCAAGAAAACATGAGCTAAGTCACATTTCTGACGTCTCTGTTTTCCTTTAATTGATCTAAATACTTTTCTTAGCAGAGTCAGAAAATATACAGGAAATACATTCATTTATCTTCCTGTTTATATTTTATGACTGTTTTCTGCTCTTACTGGGATAGGTCAACTGAAGGCTGTGTGCAGAGAGGCTGGAGTTGTCAGTAAGCAAAGCCCTGAAGATGAACAGGGAAGTTTTCTCCTCAGCTATCTTTCTCCTAGCTTAGATTTCTATTTTACTCTGCAGATTGATTTTAAAAAAACGAACAAACCAACCAAAACACCAAACAAAAAACCTACAAGAGCTTAAAACCCACTTTATAATAATAATTTTGTTTCTGGTCATTGAAGATCTGATTATTAGGCAATATCTTTGGAAACCATTTCAACTACACGTAATTGAGCGTATGTTAGCATATAAGATAGTGTGGCGCTATTGCCAGTGGGACCTGACAATAAGAAAAATAACTTTAAAGCAAAGTCAGAGCAAACTGCCTGAGGTTTACCATGAAATTTAATGGCAAACTAATATTTTATATTTAAAAAGCAGTTTTCACTTATGGATTCATTCCTGTTCATTTTGTCATATTTATGTATTTATTACAGTCTTTTGCCCAGTTGATCTTAAAATTCTTGATACTGTTGAAAAATGTATGCGTTGTCCATGTGCAGTGGAAGATCCGCCTTTTGTAGAAGATACAGTTGAGAATCCTGCTGAATGTCAGACTATCTGAACAAAGATCATGCTAGCACTAGAGTTCTCATTTGCTCAAATGAGCAGCTGCTTTCAAACTAGAATTGTTTTATTATTCATTTTTATAGATCTTAATGATTCATAAAGATATTCTACTTTTTATTTAATGACAGACATAGGTAAATAACAGGCATCTCTGAGAATAGCAATTTGTCTGTATAGAAATAGCTGAAGGGAAAATGATTTTTTTTTTTTTTTTTTTTTAAATATTACTGGATTAAGTTGCAGCCTGCTACTATTTCGTAGGGGTCTTTATTTGAATATATTCTTAACAGTTGAAAAATAATAAATAAATAACATTACAAAGGCTAGGTCTCCTATGCAATCATCATAATGAAATGAAAATGAAACGTACTACACTATAAAATTTAATAAACGTTTCAATATATTGTCCTGCTACAAACATATGGAAGATTTCTACCAATTTATAAATTGCCTGAAGCAACTACTATCTTCTCTAGGCTGCTTGGACAAAATCTGCTTTAAGCTTGGAGCTGTCTGGTCTGTACTGGCTGAGCTGATTCTAGGCTTTTGCAAATAGATAACAATGAAGCCCCTGCGATTGATTTTATAATTATTCTCATTTACCTTTACCTATTGTCACTACGATATTTTTAGTGCAGCTCTTTCCAGAGAAGCATTGTTTTTCTGATCAGGACTTAATTTTGTAACATGTTCAGTTCATTTTATTCATGTTCTGGGAGTGTAAACATTTAGTTATTACTGAAATTTAAATAGCCCCATCTCTCAATTGCAATCTTCTCCCCTACTGATAAAAAGCAAAATTACTTTAATAAAGTTTGTTCATTTATTAATATAGCACTCATCATTCATTTGAAATTAAATACCTGTTTTTGCTACTTACCTAATGCGTAAATTGCCCTTTTTTTTTCTGCTGTTGTTGTAGAGGGAGTTGAAGTCAACTAGGTTTCTAATAGTCTCCTCACCTTTCTAAATTAGGTAGGTACATTTTATGGTCCTGGCATATGGCTTCAGAATTGTAGTGATGAACAGTATTCTTGTCTTTTAGTTTAGTCTGTAGTGTCTAGTATTTTCATGTTGATACTTTCTTCCTGTCAATGACAATTACTACTACTTTAAACTTGAATTTTTATGGATGTGGTAACTGTTTTAAAGTCACAGGTTGTATTGATAAATTGTGTATGTTCTTTTCAAGAGATGACACCTGGGTAGTATCTTTGAGCCAAAGATAAAATTATCTTAAAGAACATGTCTTCTCTGCATTATTTTGTAAAGTATATGTTTTATGGGGCTGTCTGATGTTAACTAAAGCAGAGCAAGAGTCTTTGTGTATGACTTTGGTAAATATTTTTAATTTCAGATCTCTTTACAATTCTAAAATCTCATTTACTTAAATTTCATGAGATAGATAATTATTTTTATGTAAAATGATATTTTAAAAGGAAATGTCATTTCCTTTTAGAGCTACTGATTAATCTACTTCTATTCAAAGATGTAATAACTCATACCATAATCACACTCTCATTAGAAAATAATTAGGCAGTTCTGGGGAGTTGCAGTTATATGAGCTAGTCATAGACCTAGGATATAAAAAAAAACAAGAAAAAACCTGCAATCAAAACTAGTTCTTTGTTTTCCAGAAGATACTAAGAAGCTTATTTTGGTTATATTGTCTGGTGGAAGTGTATGCATTTCTTTTCCTTTTTGTCTTGGTGGTTCTTGGTCAAAAAACTACATCAAGCCTAGTTCACTATGTTCATACCGGCACTTTGGATGTCAAAACGGCAAATGAGATTCAGCCTAGATAAATGTTAGTGATACACATTGAAAAATAATCATAACTTTTCATATAAAATAATGGATTCTGAGGTGAGAATCATTATTTAGGGAACTACCATTGAAATAGGTGTTTCATAAAAGCATCAGCTTTGTGTTCAGTAGTGATTAAAAAAGGCAAATACATGATTAGGAACAAAGAAGGGGACAACACAGCAGAAAATATCATTATGCCAAAATATAAGCCCGTCACGTGTGATCTATGGAATGTGAGGTACAAAGGGTACAGCATGACAGGGTTCGGGGAAGAGTGAAGGGGAAGCTCTTGAATTATGGAGCCGCTTTCCTGTGAGGAAAGACAAAATTGAGTAGGGCTCTTCAAGGCTGAAAAACAGATGGCAGAGGGGGATACAGTAGATGTCTATTAAATTGTATGCCAGGGAGAGGGTGACTGCAGAATGACTGTTCGCAGGCACTTCCAGTACAAGAATCAAAGGATGTCAGTTGAAGTGATGAGATGGCAGATGCAGAACAAACACAAGAAGATGATCCTTTGGAAAAGGTGTCAGTATATTCTGGAATTTCATGCCATAGTATGTGGATGTTGGAAGTTTCCATACGCTCAAGGGGGAACTGCATAGATCTGTGGAATAAATATCAGGTGGGAGTTACTAAATACACAGGAATCCCATCTGGTAGCCTCTGAGCTGCCATTTGTTGGAGACAGGGGACTGCTTGGGGGAGGAAGGATCCCTGTGTGCTTAGCTTGCTCTTATGGGTTTACTTGGACATCTGCACATGGCTGTTTTTCTAAATATAGGCTACTGGCCTGTGTGGATCTTTGATCTGTCCCAGAAGAGCCCTTCTAATATCATTGCACTCAAATTCTTGGGTCTGCTCCTTTTCCATGGGATTTCTGTCTCAAGAAAGATAATTTGTTCTAATGTTTGTAACTTAAAACATTGGAAGAAAGGCTGTATAGGTGAGAGAGTAATACTTCAGTAATACATCTTGGTTATTGGCTTATGGCATAGGAAAGAACTACAGATACTTGAAGTAAAAATTACGTCTCAGATCATGGAGATCAGGGATTTGAACCTGGCTTTGAGAGTCTTTCTCAGGCTGTTTACATGTAGAGAGTGTGTGTGTGTGTGTGTTCTCCCACTCTCATATTTCTAGTCAGAAATTCTTCCAGACCAAAAAAACCCAACCTTAAGACCAGTAGTTCTTTTCAAAACATGTTACCTTTGAAAAAGTGTTCTGAGAAAGTCTTAACAGAGGTGAGGGAAATTAGACTTCATTTTTTTTCTTCTATGTGTAAGAGTCTCTGCAGCATTGACCAACCCTTTAAGTAGACTCAAAAGGTATTTTCCATTCTGTCATTTTACAGTAAGCTGTCTAATAAAGTTGGTTTTGTACTGAAAACATTTTGGGAGCATTAACCAGTGGGTTGTTGGCCCTTTAGAAGTTTGAATGTGTCTCCTGATCTCATGTCTGGTGTTGAAAGCTGAGCACTGGCATCGGTTGTTTGCCTAGAAAGGTGGTGGAGTCTCCATTCTTGGAGATACTCAGAATAAGCCATGTGGACACGGTCCTGGGCAACTGGCTCTAACTGGCCCTGCTGGAGCAGTGAGGAGGTTGGACCAGATGACCTCCATAGGTCCCTTCCAACCTCAACCCTTCTGCGATTCAGTGAAGGCTAACTGTG
Organism: Aquila spilogaster; assembly: GCA_024606505.1. Taxonomy (NCBI): domain Eukaryota; kingdom Metazoa; phylum Chordata; class Aves; order Accipitriformes; family Accipitridae; genus Aquila; species Aquila spilogaster. Next base: position 20,872 of record JANHGO010001864.1, read on the forward strand.
CAGGCGTAGACAGCTTGTATTCACAAAAAACCCCAACAACCAAAACCACCAGAATTGTGGGGCAGTCTTTTTACAGCAATATTTTTACAGGAAATTTGTTTGAAGAGGGCGGGGGGGAAGAGAAGACAGACATGCCATCCTTTTAAAAGAATGGGAATACTGAAGTTAGGTTGGCTTTCCTTTGTTTCAAAACCTGTTACAAAAAAGCCTTTATAGTCCTCTATCATGGCTTTTTGAGAATAAGGCAAAGGGGTTGTCTCACTCTTAAAAGAATAAATTAAATTCTAGTTCTTTCACAGTACAATTCAAGAGCACATGATTTTATTTACTTACGAAGTATGGAGCTTGTCTGTCTTTTTGATTGAAAACAACAGGGGGAAAAGAATATGCTGAATTCCACATATGTATGTGTTTCCTATGCTATGATTTTGAGGCTAGTAATATAAATATACTTTGAATGTCTGATGGAAACAGTCTGAGAATTCTTTAAGCCACTTCAGCCAGTCTGCAGGCCTTCAATGAAATCATAAATGTTGTATATATGTTCTCTGTTGCATATTATATAAATATTACTTAAGGTCTTTTCCTGCTTACATGGAACCTATATTGGCAGTAGGAATCAGGGCCAGTTTCCATGGCAGCACAGCGGCACTGGGAGAAAGGCTGATGCTGTGCTGTGGTTGGTATTTTTATGCAAGGGAAGAGATGCAGACCTACATTTTTAGATAGGAAATGTATTTCAAGGCACAAAAATATTTAATATTTTTTATAAATACGTTGAAAAAGTAGATCTGTATAACAATGGAAATTGAAACCTATTGTTTGCTGTTTGCAATAGAAAATTAATTTTTATTTTTATCTAACATTACAGAACAGCACTATTAAATATATACACAATTATTGCTGCTATATTTGCATGGAAATAGCAAGGAGTCTTCTGTGCTGATGACAAAGGAAGTTTTGTACTGGGGCAAAACAGAGACAAAATAGACTGAGTTTTGGCTTAGTCTCCTAGCCTTTTCAGTCTAGTTTTCACCTTCTGAACTCTTAAAATCATTTTCCAAAGGTCTTTGAGGACTTCCAGAAATTTATTTTTTTTAATGGCAATTTTATCCCTCTGATTTTCTTTGTTTTCTCTGGGTTTTCAAAAGATCATCCTCGCTTGTTTGTTCTTTCAACCCTCTGTTATCTTTCAGTGGTACTTAGTATACCTTTTTCTACTTTTTGCATGATCACAGGGAAGGGGAGAGCTTTTCCCCCTCTCTGTCACTGAGAATGGTGAGGAAGCCATGCCCCTTACTTGCTGAAGACTGTCCAGTAGTTCTGCACAATTGCCTCTCCCTGTGTATTTTTGCTTGCCATTTGTGTTATTAGGTGTCATCATTATTTCTTCAAGAAATGGTTGTACCTAAGGGGAATTCAGATGAAATTGGAAGAATTATGCACATTGTTTTACAAACTCTTCCATGTGTTTGTGAAGATTGCTGGTAGGGATAGACTGGGACATCAGGTGATGCATGGTGAGGTGAAGAAAGTGAAGGTTGTGTTTAAGATAAACAAAAGGCTGCTTCTTATACTTCCCCTAGAAGTTATATTTCTGGAGAATTAAATCTACATTGAGATCTTCACGTAGTTATTTTCCTTTTTTATTAATGAAAAAGTTAGGAGTGAGGAAGGCATGATTTAAAGGTACAGGGGAGCTTTCTAGAAATGCTATGTTTTCTTTTGGGTACTGGAAGTCACTAAGGGAAAGGATTTCTAAAGCCTGTAGTTTCTCTTTTATCTTTGATGGGACTAGCGTGAAGCTTTGCTTATCTCTCTGCGTTTCTCTATGTGTCCAACACTGCAAAGTACTTTCTCCACCTCGGTGAAGTAGGATCTTCTGAGAAGTCAGAACCTTCTGAGAAGATGAACCCAGATGGGACCAGTATTCTTCAGAAGTGTGAAGGGCTCTGTTCATCTCAATGAATCATCATCTCTCTTTACCAACCCTAGCACTATACAGTTAGTCTGTATCTGGTGTTGCCTAGCAGGAATTCATCAAATGTCTAAGGGGAACTGATTTATCCTAACTGGGACTCTTGTAGAAATCCAAGTAGATAAAATGTTCACAGAGGAATATTAGCCTCTTCCCTATGTCTGGCACCCACACTATCAATCAGGATTAAGCTCAAAGGCATTTTACAGCTGTCCAAGGCTTGGCTGCCTTGTCATGCTGATGATTTAAAGATGTCTCACTTTATAGTGGAATGTCTCCATCCCATCCTGCAATCAGCATGTGTTTCAGCTATCATTTTTTCAGAGGTTTAGCAAATCAAAGCTCGAAGCGATAGCCTGTATGTGCAGTGGCACTGACTGCATGTACATATTTTCACTGAGTAGAAAAACAACTTTGCCTCTGCAGTAACTATAGTTACATAAGGTGAGATGAGCATGGTAGGCTTTTAGTTCCTCTTAGCTTCATCTCTTGAAACACAGTGGTTCAGCTCTGAGTTTCCTTCAGCTCTTTTCCATCCATCATTGCCGATAGTCTATGTAGCTTCTTGAAGACTTCTCTGAGGCGTGTCAGATAACTGAGCCAATGTTAGAGTAGAGTTTAGCTGGCTTTGGCACTGACTCAGCTTAGTGAAGTCAAGGCAATACATTGCAAACATACGTAGTGTGTCTTAGTTTTAGCACCAGTCAGATCAGAAGCTTTGCCACCACCATAACACCTTAATGTTTCCATTTTGAGCAGCAGTAAACTTAGTGTTTCTTGGACCTCAGTTTCTGCTTGTAGTATGTCATGGGTTTGAAGTCATGATGTCACCATCCTTTACTGTCATTAGGACTTAGCACCAGAGTGTTTCTGATGTTTACTGTGCCATGCCAATAATCCTGGGCATTTGACTTTTGAAACCTGGAATTGCAAAGTTCTTCAGTTTTGCAAACAGCTCTGTGTAGTGATCACGTGTAGACACCACTTTCCTTCCCTGAGAAACCCTGAGATGGGGTTACTCATGGGTAAGAGGTGAACTGGAGGTGATAGCCTCCCAGTAGTAATAGTTGCTATCCACTTCCTGTTGTAAACTGGGTTCAGAATTTACCTTTACAAGAGGAGCTTCCTTTCCTGAGGCGTACAGTTTACTTACCTGGTAGGGGAAACTTCAGTCACAGCGTTCTGGTATCAGGGCGTAGGATATGGAAAGATCTCACTCTAGGAGGCAGATGCATCTTTGCAGTTTCATCTTCTCTACAAGTGAGAACGTTCATCTGGGATACCATGACAGCTGGGATTCCTTGAGTGCTTTTTCCACCATGGATGAGACTCTTGCTGTTAGAAATAGGAATATTCCAGTAAGTGAGTCATCCAGCATCCATGCTGTGAGGTAAAGCGTGCCAAGGCTGGGATGAGTCAGATGGTCTGATAACCCTTATTCTCAGACTTGCTGACACAAAAGAGATTCTGAAAACCTCATCAGGAATTGTAACAGTATTTGTTATCCAAAACTGCCTCATCCAAGCCAGCTGAACCAGCTGGACAGGACTCTAAAATACTGAAGTGTGTTCGCTAACTCTCCTGAAATGGCTGCTGCTTGTTGAAGATCCAGTCAAATGAAAGGACTTTCACTTGCAAGCTTCAAAAAAAAATGGAGAGCTCTAAAATGGGCTTTACAACCCACAAGACAAATGGTTGATGGGAATAAGGGATTGAAAGGCATTTGCCTGGGAATGTTGAATAGGCAACAAGGCACATGGAGGAATCTTACGGACTGAGGAATAATGACCTCTGCACTGAGGTAACATGTGACAGGAGAGGACACTGAATGCGGTGGCTTTTGGAAACCTATGTTGTGAAATTTGCATAAAATAAATAAAAGATGCCATGTTCCATAAGGTGGTTGGGTAAGAGATCAGCTGTAAATTTTGCATTAAAGAGTATGCAAAGTAAAGCGAAAAAAATATTCAGGTCTAGGCACTTTAAGAAAGATACTTTTTTTTTTCCTCAGGAACTGAAGTTAATGTTTTCTTCTAGATCAATTTATCAAACAGTTATCCAAACAAAAAGTGTTTCCATGTGTCTGAACAGTAATAATTGCTACCGCTTCTATGAAAACAAGAAGACAGAAGGATCAAGGGTCATGAATTGCATAGTGTATTACCTGAGAAGAAAATGAAGAAGGCCTCATTGAGTCAGCCTTATTACCATGTGAAAGTCCTCATACTGGAGATGAAAAGCCAGTCTCTTCTGGACTGTAATTCGGAGCTAAAGAGTGACCATGTTCTTGATTCCTTTTCTTTTAATCTCTATGAAACTGCTGCTCCAAAAACTGTCTCCCAGAGGCAGGAAAGCTCAGCAAAGCTACTGTGCAGATCTAAGCAGACCAGCAAAAATGTGCCATGTTTGTGCTTACTGGCAGCTCATTTCTTGGTCCTGGCTTAGCCATGGTCAGTGTCCAGGTTTCAGAATTATGTTCTTGCTTATGATAATACTAGATATAGAAGAATGGATGCTCAAATTTTGTTTGCCTCCAGGTATAGGCGCAGCCCTCAAAGTATTTGAGGCCATATTTTAAAATATGGCATATTTAAAACCAGCTGCTCATTATTTATCTGTATTTGGGTGAGAATGGGTTTTTGTGAAAAACAAGTCTGTAATTTTGCCATTTTCTTGCTTTTGACTGCTGCTGGACTTTGCAGTTTCTTTGCTGCTTTTATGTATTTCTGTTATGAAAACGGATGCTTAAATTAACATGAACAAGCAATATATAGAGAGAAACTCAAAGAAGGCATTTCATATATTGTACTTACGGCCATATATACCCAAAATGGAAGAATTTTAGTAACTTTTGAACACTGGCAAAAAGTTTTTGAATGATAGGCATATTTGCAACTTACGTCTAATATTTAAGGTAAAAAGTTCTAAATTGCTCTGGTTTAGCTTGTTTTTGTTATTTACTAATACTGCAGTGCAAGCATAGGTACCTTCATAAAATGCTAGTAGGAATTGTGAAGGGATTTGTTAAAATTCTTGTAAAGTTACCTGGAGGAGATGTTACTAGCATTTGGAAGTTTGGGAGCAAGAGGTACTCTGCTGCTGACTGCGTTTGATACTAAGTGAAGGGTTAGAATTCCACTGTTCCTATGAAATCTTTTCTACTAGGCTGTTAAATAGGTAAAAAGGGGTGTGAAACACTGCATTTGTTGATTTACTCCTCCTCATTTTGCTTAAGAGTATCACAGTTGTCTTCCTCTGGTTTCTAACACATATAAATGGAATATATAGTTCCTTGTACTGTATGTATGTTTATATTAACTCTAAGGAAGTTGTTGGCTTGTACTGATAAGCAAAGACTAAATCCCATGTTTCATAAATTAGTTATGAATTCATATTTGAGTCCATCTTTGACTTCAAAGGGTTGTTGACTTAAGGAGTTTTGATCCCAAATTAAGTTAAATCTACTAACTTTTCCAGGGGCGGCTAGGGCCATTGGAGAGCAGAGGGTACTTCTTCCCCCTCCCCTTCAAAACTTGCAAATTTGTTGGTAGTGGCAACTGTAAGATACTGAAGCAACAAAGCATGTTTTCTGATTATCTTATTAATAGAAAGACTAGAAACACTATAATTTAACATGCCAAAGAGTAAGTCAGAAATTAATACTACAACGTAACATGCCAAAAAGAAAGTAAATAATTAATTTCCATTTATACACTTGTGAGTCATTCTGTTAAAAGGGATCAGTCACACAGCTTAACCATAGTAAGAGGAAAAAGAAGTCAAGGCAAATAGTGGCTACTTCTGTTACCACGTGCCAGTGTTTCCTGTCACGTCTTCTGATTGTTCAGAAGTGGAGGTGCATATGCAGGGAGATGGAGGAAGGAGCTGTGCAGTGTGAGAAAGGGCTCTTGTTCCAAGAGGATTTGGAAAAGGTGAAGATTCATATGTGGTTTATGAGACTGGCTTGGTTTTTAACTAGGTTTTTATCATTGCATTGAAGTGATATTCCTTATGTGACTTCAGGTAGAGACTTCATTTTGGCATGTTAGGATGCATATATAAGAAACTCTGTATTCTCCATTGATCAGTACATATTCCACAGAGTTATGACAGCTGTGTTTCTCCTCTTTGACTTTTAGGAATTTGTGCATTTTTAATTTTATTTTTTTTAATAACTTTGTCAGTCTTTACAACACTTTACCGGTGACTAGAAATATGGGTAAAGTGCAAGCTGCTGAGAGTACCTCTAGGTATTTTCTTTCTGTGTCACCAGCTGGGTCTGTTTTTTCTTTTTTAACTGTTGACTTTTCCTCTGCAAGTCTGTAATGGATGACTGGTCTAGAAAGTAGAACTGTGCAAGAAAAACAGTATTTGAGGAAGAAAACATAATACCTTGGCAAGTTCAGTTAAGATTGAGGCTTCCTGGGTAGATTTGGCTTCTGCTTTGCCATCTTAAGAACATTTTAACGGAACTGCATGTGTTTGAGAACAAAATTTCCTTTGGGACTGACTTTCAGAGCTTGAAATCAGTTACTTCTGGGAACTTGGTGTAACTCTGTGTCAGAGAAAGCCCCAAAGAGCTACCTCCTGTAATGTCTACAAACCTGGCAGACCTTACTGCTTCATGTTAGTGTGATTTGATATAATGGTAGGCTGCTGCTGGTTCCCCTCAGCTCTATCCTTGGCGAGGTGCTCCTCCTGCTCGCCTTGCCTCCGATGTGGCTGCAGAGGAGGGAGCCCACTTCATGGGTTCGTTATCCATCGTGGCTGTGTAATCGCTAGATCCAGCACTGAGGCAAGGGAGAGGCTCTATGGTGAGTGGAAAACAAGAAGGATCTCTCTTTGCACCAGCACTCTGCTGCTAGGCTGGGGTGGTGGCATGATAAGGCTGCAGTACTAGCTGCTTGAAATGGTATTTATTTGTAGTACCCGTTATTTTGAATGGAAGAAGGCAGAGTTCCTTGGCATTTTACCTTGACTTTGGGTATACATTGAAACCCAAGGTTGCCTCCAAAAGGCTAGTAAGCAAGATGGCAATGAAAAATGCATTCTCTGTCTTGTTGTTTGTTTGAGGTTACAGAAGTTACTGTGTCTCAGCCTGCTCTGTTCCAGGAGGGTTTTCCACTGGTGCTTTGATTGATGTTTGACAGTATGATGGTATTTTTCAAAGGAATGCTAGCAGTACCAGGAGGAATGATAATTTTGTTTGATAATGACCAGATGTAGAAACTGTTTCATGCTTGTGACATGCCAGCAGTCTCTCTTTTTATGCATGGATTTTCTAGAATCGGAAATTGTAGTGTAGTTTTGCACTAGTATAAGAACACAAATAGCGCTTTTCATGTAAAGCAAAGCTCTCTCTGGAATTTCACATTAACAATTTTTTGTAGTTAGTTAAAAACATGTCTCCTTATGCTCTGTTTCCTTCTGGATTTGTAGACTTTGTTCCTAAAAACAGTAAGATGACCTCTGGCATAATTAAAATAATTATAATATTAAATTACAAATAATTTATCATAACTATTAAAATGTAAAATTATTTGGAATTATAACCAATTTAAAGTTTTACGTGAAATATGCAATATCATTTTGTTCCTTGAGCAAGAACTTCGGGGTTGTTTTGATCTTTCTTGTGTTTTTGTTGCTTGTTGTATGTGTGTGGATTTATTTAGAAAGCCTTCATTTAAGGCTGCCTTTGGTTCAGAGAGCTCACTGTTAGAAGGTACCTGTCTAATTAAGCTAAATCTGCATTTGGGAGAAAGAACAAGCAAGAGTTCCACTACTAAAGCAGACACCATTTGAGCAAATGAGAAAGAGATCCAAATAACTGAGTCCTTAAGCAGTTAATAACAGCTGTAAGAGATTTCAGACTTTAAGCTCTACAGCACCTGAGAGCCTTGCCTGGGAGCATGAAAGATTTTGCCTTCTGAAGCTGGAGGGGAGCATAGCTGGAGCTCATTCCAGATGGACCCACACCTACTCATAGATTTCTTAAAGCTCACATCTCTTAGGAGGTTTACAGCACACTTCTTCTGATGTTTACCCTCCCCCTGCCTCCTTTTTTTTCTTTCTCTTCAATTTGAAATTTCCCCAAAGAGCCTTTGTGAACATGTCAGGAGGTTTGTAACATTGTTGGAATACAGTTTATTCAAAATTTCATTTTATTAAATATATGGAGTCATTCAACTTCCTTTTAATAGCATTTTCTATTAGCAAAAAACTTCTATGGGTGTGTTAATCTGAAAATTTTAAGAATTTTGTTTTCCCCTCAGATTGAGGCAGTTCTTAGCTTAACCACACCAATTTCTGCCTCCCTCCCGAATTTTTTTTCATTTGATTCACTCTGTTTTCCTTCTGAGATAATGCTCTCCTAAAAGTAGGAGAATCGAGTGCAGGTTTTAGCCGCATTCAAGGTAAAGTTCTGTTTACCTAAAAGTAGTCTTTAAGTTAATAAATTCAGTAGTTCACCATGCCTACAATACAGTGTTCATAGAGAACAAGGACTCCTGTTATATGCCTGTTACCCATGGAAAACAGCATGAGGCTTTCTTCGAGTAATCTTGTTGTATAGCAGTCTTGCTTGCAATGCATTATTGTCTGTTACTTGATAATAACAATAAAACCACTTTTTTGTCTATGAGGGTTTTGTTTTTTAGTAATGGAAGTCATTAATTTGTTGAGGAAGAGGAAGGAATGTCTGACAATGAAGTGACAGCATGAGGTCAGACCCAAGGTGCAGCTATGTTTCCTCTGGCCAGGAGCAATTGCCTGGGGAAGAGCGCTGGGTTGCACCCCGATGTGCTGAGTACTTTCCCAACTCCACCGATCTCAGGCTGCTGGGCTTCATGAGTCAAAGGCAGTTTTGTATTCTCTATCGGTTGATTTTCCTTCCATGAGTTTTTCTGAGCCCTGTTTGAACTTAGATAATTTCTCCTATCCATGATATCCGAGGAAAAAAGGTGGGTTTAGTTTTTAACATCATGTTGCATGAGTAATTTCTTTTTCTTTAGATTTTTTGTCAACTTGGCTCAATTTGTGTGGGGAGAGGCAGTGAACAGTCATTTCCTATTCTTTTTCTCTGTGCCTCTCAAGATTTTATAGATCTCCGCTGTCTGTTTTCCTGGCTGAAGAGTTCTGGTATGTTCAGATGCTTCCTATATGGAAGGCATTTTGTGTTTTTAATTACCCTCGCTGGTCTTGTTTTACCCTTTCTAGAACAGAAGAATAGGAAACAACCACAACCCCACAACATCAACAACAAAAAACCTAAATGGTTCTTGCTGAATTTCTCATGGTATAATTTTCCAAGCATTTTCAGGTTTTAATGTTATGGAGATTGCTTTTACTGTTGGCTGTTCCCCAGCTGGAATGTGGAGCGACGTGTCTATGATGGAGAACAGTAAATTTGTCAGTAATTTTACATTTCTTAAAAGTGGGCAATTTATTTTCTGTAAGACTCCATACAGGGTTTTGGCATACTTTGCTTCAGGTTCACTGTAGAAGAGAAATGCTTCAGCTTTTCTTTTGTCTTTTGCTAAAGTATTCCCTCTAAGAGCAGGTTGAAAATAGGATGTAATTGTATTTTGACTGGACTCTGCTGTAAATTTATTTTTGCCCATTTAAGAGAGAGTAATTAAAACATCCTGGCTAGTGTTTGTTAATTGTTTGTAATGCTTCTTTCAATACAATTACAAGGTTTGTCATTGTAGCCTGTGGAGATGGTCAGTTCTCTGCATACCTACTGACAGAATAATGTCAGTCTAGAAATGGTGTGTCATCTTCCTCTATTAATTAAGTGTTCATGCTTGGATGGTGATGAATAACATAGTAGTGGTAGACCACAGAGTACGAAGTGATTACTTCAGAAAAAAGAAAAAGAGGTTTACTGTATGCCTCTGCATGCATGTGTTACCTAATGAATGTCACTACATACAACATTTTAGGAAATAAGAGTAACAACTTGATATAATGCAGCTGTTGAATAGCTTGTTATGTTATGATAGTTTTTGACAATTATGTTTCTGAAAAGGAAATGGAGGTTAGCATACATATTTATTACTCATAGCTTGCTTAATGGCTGAATTTTTAATGCCAAAGATGTTTTAAAGTCCACTTTGAAGAAAAAATAATTCACATTTTAACAAACTCAATACTGGAAAAATGAAATATAAGTTGAATAAAGTATATATTCATGCCATACATTGCAAAGGAAGGTATTGTTGAAACATTCACCATAGCTTATCTTTCCAATTCAATAAAAGGACTACTAAGAAATAGCAAAACTGGAGTTCTCTCATTGACTGATGTCCTACCTAACACTGAAATTGTGTATTGGCAGACGAGCAAGCATTGGTGATGCCAGGATGAGTTATTCAAGTTCTAGGCAGAATTTAAGCCGCCAAGTCAAGTGTTGAAGACTTGATCTTTATGTATGTCCCAGAAATGTAAAAGTGAACAAAACCAAAGAACAATGCTAAGAATCCCTTGCCAAGAATCCTAAACTGAAGCAAAAAATGGCAAAATAAGCCAATAATGCAGAATTAGCAGTCAGACTGATGTAACTCAGCAGCATTTCTTTCCTTCACCCTTCTTCATGTACTATTATTTGATTGCTTCAAAAGGTGCAAGCAAAGCTAAAAGGACAAATCAAAGATCTTCCTCAGTTTAAATCAGTGTTTTGTTATTTGCAGATAAAATCATAAATAACTCCAGAAGGAAATAAAGTAGTATCTTTCCTTCCTTCCTGATGTCCACAAAGGACAGTAAGAGAACACTCCTGAATACCAAATACAACTAGGATTGGAGACAGGAAAAAAATAACCCTTTTCAAAACAAAATCAAATATAGTAGCTTGAGAGAGACTCAGAAGCAGCTCTATTTTCTTAATCTGTTTCCCTAGGAATAAATTCAAATACTGGCTTTTTTGAAATCTTGGGTTGTACACTTCCTCACTCTCTTGGAGGGAGATTCTTGGTTTACCTTGATGTTTATTTCAAAATGAGCGACAAAATGTGTGAAATTCAATGCCAGAAATGCTTTCAATTCTCTTTAAAGTATTATCTTTATCATGTAAAGAAATACAGCAAGTAGTTGTTATCTTAAAAGACAAAATTGGCACAACTTCAGTGGGTTTTTGAACTTACGACCCTTGTATTGCCCTAGCCTACCCTAGGTTTTGATATATTTGTACTGTCTTACATGACCAAAATAGTAACATGGAAACTTGTGGTCAGAACAAAGTAAAATGATAGTACCGTCCAAAATAAGGACTTCAGTCACTGGTAGTCACTGTGTTACCTGGCACGCTGCTTTCAGATACATTGATGAAGTGCAGGCTGTTTTACTATGCTTTTATTTTTCGTGCTCATCATTAGCATTATTAGTTTTTAAGTGTTCACAGTGGGATTGCGTGCACCCTCAGCAAGTTTGCTGACAACACCAAGCTGTGTGGTGCGGTCGACACGCTGGGGGGAAGGGATGCCATCCAGAGGGACCTTGACAGGCTTGAGAGGTGGGCTCATGTGAACCTCATGAAGTTCAACAAGG
>JANHGO010001865.1:0-32383 GCA_024606505.1 Aquila spilogaster
TCTTTAACTCCCAGTTCTTTATATGATGTTATGATGTGGAATACCGATAACCAAAATTCATAAAGCCATGACAGATTTGGATTTTAGGTGGTCCTGTATGGAGCCAGGATTTGGGTCCCTTCCAACTCAGGATATCCTATGATCCTTTAGTTGTATCAAATTAGCCTTAAAGTCCACCTGGACAAAATTCCTGGATGAAAAAAGAGGATGTGTTTAAGTAAATGCAAGAACATTCCTAAATAATAACAATACTGGAAACTTTACAATCTATTTAGAAGTTTCCTCCTTTTTGAAAGTCCTTGTTTCTTATGGAAGGGCTCATTATCCTAGTGGAAAATAGTGTGCCCCATCCAGGTACTGGCAGAAGAGAGTGCATGAGCGCTGTTGCTCAGACATCTAAAGCGAGAAGGTAGGCACAGGTATGAAGAGAAGTGGTATTAAGGCTGCCTATTTTGGGTGTGAGAATTGAAGGATTAAAGAAAAAATTTCTGCATTATTCGGAAAGAATGCAGAAATTTTCCTGACTATTTATGGCACAGAATTTTGTCTAAAGAATCTTGTCCATGAAATTGGCAAATGAGGTAGGGTTTGTTTGTGACATTGTGTTAAGCCTCTTTCATTTGGAGATGAAACTAATTTAAACATAACTAGACTCATTGATAGAAGTTAGGTACCTGAAACACTTCAGAGAGCTTATCTATAAATTCTCATCCCCATTATGCGAAATGATGGCCAAAAAGAAAATTTAACTCTAAAAACTCATCCTAATGCTAGATTGATTTGGTCTACCTATGATTCCAGATCTGCATACAGAATTCATGAGTGAACTGCATTTCACTGTAGATGGAACTGACATGCCAAGTATAAAAAGAAGTGCAAATACTGAGAGGTGCAAAATCTGCACTGAGAGCCAGACCCAAAAGGTATGCCAAAACAGTGGACAGAGGGCAAGTCTTGGGCCTTTCGTTTCTTTCAACAGTTTTTAGCCTTCATTTTTAAGGTGCAAACCAAAGTCAAGGAACTGTTTTTTCAGAAAGTAAACTTTTTGGTCAAAGTCACTTCTGGTATTTGGGGAAGAATATTCTAACAATCCAACGGTAGATTTCAGCTGTAAAGCTCACTAAAATCCTCTTTTGCCAGTTTGTCTCCCGGAGGGCAAGTTGCTCTGGTGGTACGCTGGACAGACTCTGCAGCTGAACTGTTTATTTGTAGCACTCATCCCTGTTATCATTACTGTACTGAGTTGTCACTGGGTGGTCCTTGTCTCCTCTTGTAAACCTTTTTGTGAGCTGGAGTATAGCTTCAAGCTCTATTTTGAGTCAGTGGTGGGAGCTTAGGCAGCTGGATGATGTGTTGGACCCCAGCATTCCATGGTCCTTCATGGTACCTTCTGACATCACCCCAACCCTCTTCCCTAGCCAGAGGTGCTGCATTTTGGCATCAGTAATGTGGGCAGCAGCACCATGACTACCTCAAGCTTTGGAGCTCTTCTGGCACCCAAGGCAGCCTGAAATTTTCAGCTGCCTGTTTGGATGAGCACTGGAGCTGTGTCTGGATGGAAAGACTTGTTGTAAGTACTTGCAGGTTCAGGTTGAATATTAGGAAGGCTTTCTTCTCAGGAAGAGTGCTGAGGTGTTGGAACAGGCTGCCCAGGGAGGTGGTGGAATCATTGTCCCTGCAGGCATTTAAAGAAAGGGCAAATGTAGCATTTGGGGACATGGTTTAATGGGCAATATTGGTGGTAGGTAGGTGAATTGACTAGATGAATTTAAAGGTCTTTTCCAACCTCAATGATTCTATTATTCTATTCTGAGAAGTAAATATAAAGTGACAGTACCTTGCAAGACTGACAGTGAGGATGATTTTGCCTAGCAGGAGGTGCCAGAATGGAAACACTTACAACCAGAATCCTGGATTTGGTCTGCTGAAAGGAAGTGCTGGTGGGGAATTCTGACATTTTCCAGATTGTTCTGAGACAGAATGAAGCCTCATTACAACTAAAAATCATGTTTAAGTATCAATGTAGAAGTGTTTGTCAAATTACAATAGTCTTACACAGTTCTTGGGTTAGATAATCAAAGCTATCTGCAATCTGAAACCACAGCATTGTTGCAAGTTGGTGCTGGAGCTAAGGCTCTTTTTGGTGACTTCCGGTCCCCTATGCAGAAAAGACTAACTTCAGTCCATGTCAAAGAAGTGAAAAGATTCTTTTCCCTGTAGAGGTGATGGCTTTGAGGTTTTTTGCTGTGCAGCAGAGGAACTTGCCATGGAAAAGAGCATATAGCAGAGGATGCCCTAGGAAACAAAGGGCCAGGTGCCTGTTGGCCCCAGGAACCCTCTGTGCTGGTGTGGTCTGAGCAATAGGCTGCTCTGTTTTCTGTCAGAAGATGGCCCTAGCAGCCATGATAAGTGTGTACACACATATGTCTGGACTGAGAAATCAAACCTACAGTATGCATCAGGATTTGGAGTTATGGATATGTATTTGGATATATATATATATGTATTTGGAGTACATATATATATATATGTATGGAGTTCTGTTATGGACTAAAGTAAAAAATTCGGGCTGAAGCACATCATGTATTGACAGTATACGTGGAAGCTTTGATTCTGGTAGAAGGTTCATTGTTCTAGTTAGTGTAATCTGCTCTCAAAGTGGATTCCTGATCAGTTTCTCTCAAGTAAAACTCTGTGGAGACGTACCTCTCCTGTTCTTCACGGGACAAAGAATCAGTTGAAGACAGATGGAGCTGACTTCACCAGCTTGTAGTTGCCTGGGTTAGTCATATATTGGGCCAAAGTACAAGAACACTCCCTTTTACTGGTCTAAAATGGTACTGGGAAGTGATGACTGAGTTTATCTGTGATCTAGACCTATTAAAGTTTGACTCTGCACAACAACTCAATTATCTGTACACATCTACTTCTGTCATTTAATTCCTACTTTCCATAATCAGTCTGGGCTTCTCTGGAAAATGGTCATTCCCAAACAAGAGGCCATTCATTAGAGCGAGATAGTGGAAGGAGAGACAAGTATTCTTTTAAAAGCATATTTAAAGCCATTTCCCCCAGCCCCAAATCCCATTCCTGTTGAAAGGACGTCCATCTGACTACCAAATGCATCACAACCTCTCTTGGCCGCTGTGGGAACCTGCCATCCGCACGCCAGTGGTGAGCCTGACACCTCCACAGCCATAAAGTCTGGGCTCTTTAACCTGCAGCCGAGGATTACAGACTCCAGCAGCAAGGCAGCGGCAGGACGCCACCTTAATGTTGCCATGCTGGGCACTGGGGTTTTAATGCCTAACTGTGAATTTCCTACCTCGTCTTTATTTTTTTTTTCCTTTTTATTTTTATTTTTTGGTGGAGAGTTCTCTCACTACATTAACTTTCTCGCAATGCGTTTTTTGTTGTGTGAATACTGCCGCCCTGTCAGCTTGGCACTGAAACGCCATAAATCTGGTGGTCTCGTGCCTGTCCCTCGTGTGCTGCAGTCCACCTCATAAAACTGCTACTTAATTAAGTATGGCGCAGTACAATTGGCAATCTCTGCTTGGCCGCGAAGGCTCAGGGCTAAGCACACACATGTATGCCTGTTGAGCTTGTGCTGAGAGGTGAGGTGAGGGACCTGCTGCTGCTGGAGCAGGGAGACATTTCTAAATAGAGGTGATGGAGAAATCTCTTTAAAAGTGTAGAAATTGGCTTATAAACTGTTAAAGGCCTGCCCCTCTAATCACAGGCTGGGGTTTCTAAGCCTGCGGGGGAGAGGACACCTTCCTTTGAATAGAAGACTTCATATAGCCAGAAAAGTTTAAGAATTAATTACGATGGTTTTGGGAAATTAAAATGAAAGAACATTAATAAATTGTTACTATGCAATGAAAGCGATACCTTACAGTTACCCAGAGGCCTTGCTTCCATCTATCTCACTCAGGATAAGTAAGAGATGATTAAAATTTCTATTTTAATTTACCATAAAGTCAATATCTGAAGGAACTTTACAGTCATTAGTGCACTGTTTTTTCCTACTGCTCTTATTCTTTTTTCTTTCTTTGCAAGTGTGCAGTCTGAGTGTTGGAGAAATTAAATGTTTCTGGATTATGTGGCAAGTCATGAGTAGATCTTCAGTCTCTTGATTCCCATTGATGCACTAAACAAGTAAAATGCCTTTATTGCTGACCCATAATTTGTAAGAACTTTAATTAGAGCATTATCCCTTGCCTCGTTTCAGCTTTCCACCTCAACAACATGACCATCACTGTAATGCCAGGGCCCTCCCTTGCATCACCTTACAAGAAGTCTCTACAGTCTTTTTTGCTGCACTTTCTTCCTCCATGCCCTCTCCACAGGTCAACCTGGATCCATCCACACACCATCCACAAAGGCAGGCAGCACTCCTAAATGTAGATTGGGTTGAAGCTGGCAAAACCTAGGTGGCTAGAAGCAGAGCCAGATAAGATACTTTTTTTTTGCAACTGGCCATGATGACTGATTTTGTGAGCTGGAAAGTACAGGCATGGACTTCATCCAGGTATTCAGAAGCCTCATGTTTGGAAACCAAATATGGAACTGCTGCTTTTGTCTGAGTACAATCATTGTTTCAGTTAAAACATGGCTACTATTAAAATAATAAGCTCTGAGTGGTTGTAACAGTGACTTGTTCTTTCCTTGTTAGTGATGTGTGATGACTGAATAACTACTGACATATGATGCTCACCACAAGCGTCATTTTTCATACCTGAAGTCCCACATCTCCTTAGTCATGAGTGCTGTGTCACCCCATCCCATTCTCATAGGATCTGAGCTGTGGTGGCCTGTGAAAATCAAGACCAAACAACGATGATAGCCAAGTGTTTTCAGGCTGGAGAACGTATTGGTTGAACCACCAGGCCCTGGATCTACAGCAGCGGAAGCGATGTTGGACTTGTGTCCTGCAGTCATTTCAGCTTCTTTTCCAGACCCTTTTCCGTTCACATGAAAGTCCTTCAGAGTCAGTGGGGATTTTGTTGTAACAATAACAACAGAGTTATTCCCAAAGTTGCTGGCATGGGAATTTTATTTAGTAAGAGCTTTATTCTTTGTGAGGTCTCCAAGGAAGGCAATTGTTTTCTTCTGTCTGATGTTGGAGATGAAGATCTAGGGACAGGTGGTGGATTTCCTCCGTCTTCTGGTGTTGGTGGCTGAAGGAAAGATCAAGGCCATCACTTTCCTTTCACTCTAGCTTCAGTGCAAATGCATCCAGAGCTTACTGAATAAACAAAAAGTATTAGTCTTCAGTGCTTGTTCAACTGAATGCTGTTCAGAACAACCCAGACCAGCAAAAACAAAGAATACCTGGTGTGGGCACAGCTGTAGACATCCGTAAAACAAAAGGAAAAAGAAGAAACCCTCTATTTCACAGAACATAGATTTGCACGTTGTCTTAAATATATTGCCCTTTTCCTGTTACTTATGCACAGTAAATCTGCAGTGAGAAGAGAAACTCAAGGCTGGTGAGGTATTCACCATCTGATGAGTGCACAGCAGATCAAAGCAGTTGCTCAGAGCCATTCCCATTCCCACTGCATTGCACTGCAACAGATGCAAAGCCAGCAAGAGCACCTTTCCTTCAGATGTTAGAGAAATAGAGAGGAACAAGGAACAAGTAGCCCATCTGCCAGCACTGAAGAGGTGAACTGACGCTGGAACTCAATCTTTTGGAAAAATAATTCTTGCTTATATTGTCACATGTTACGGAGTTCAAAAATCAGATTAAGGTAATTGAGAGTAGTCAGGCAGCATAGTAGAGTGCACAAACGGTCCAGTAAAGAAGTTTTAAGGAAAATATGGCTGTTAGGAATTGGTTTGCCTTTCCATTAGGAAATGAAACTGAAAGGTGGTTTTATCCTATGCTCTTCGGTGCGTTTATGTATACAGGAAATGACCCAGCAGATTAGGCCAAATGGCAAGCATGAAAAGTGGTGTGCAGACGCTGCAAAGCTCTTTCCTGGAATTATGACTGTAGCAATGCTGTGTTTTGCCACCAAACACGTGACCTTCTTGGCTGGACCCTAGGCACCTCATGCCAGTTATCATGATGCTGATGTGATCGTGGTAGCACCCTGCACAAACTGGGAGCTGTGGTGCAGATATGGGTGCAATGGTTCCTGGGATGGACAGGGACATCCCATCAGCTGCCTACACTCTGGACTGTTCATGCAGGAAGGGATGGTGTTGCTTTGCCAGCTGGTGCTGGGCTCTTTGGACGGTGACACAGAGAAAACACCCATGTTACCTCCCATTGGCTGCAGGTGAAGTTTGGCTGAGTCTCAGTGGCATCGGCATTTCTCAGCAAACTGTGCTCCTAAATGTGAGATGGTCCTCTGAACCTTCTCCGGGCTTAAGATTTCTGCTGCTTCCAGAAGAACTGTTTCTCTCTCAGAAATGCTTTGCAGATGCTTCATGGGTAGCTCAGATGACAGAATTATCAACATCATTTTCTTTCCCTTCAGTATCAGGCTCTGTCATGCAAGGAACTCTGCCAGCACAGAGATAGGCTGCATCCTTGCCTTGCAATTTGGTTACAAAAACATGGTATTGAGTGATCTGGGCTCAGTGTGCCCCATCAGCCCTCGCTCTGGCCACGCTCCCGGTGAATGCCTGCCTTCGGCTGCTGCTCCCACGTGTCTGCCTGAGTGGGTGGAGGAATGACTCAGACAAAATTTGGCTGACTGGGAGAAACCTGGCATGGGGGTGATTTAAGGCAGGGACTGAGAGGTATCTCCTGTGGGCAGATGTGGTAAACAGCTTTGTGAGAATGCTCTTTCACCAGCTTGATAACGTCCTGGCCAGAATTCATTATTCACTGACCTCATTGTTTGTTACTTGAGGTTAGTCTTGATTTTGGAAGAAGTTTGTGAAAAAGAAGGTAGCTCTTCTTCCTAACGCTGTACAGGAAATAACAGATCCTCTGCTGGCAGAAGTCAGCATGAGTCCATTGTCCCAAACTATTGTTATGGCCTGAAACATCTGAGATATGAAACAAGAATGTTTTTGTTGGTGAAAGGAAAATGTTAAAGTCAGTGGCAGAAGTCTTGTTTAAAAAAAAAAGAGAAAGCACAACAAAAAAAACCCAAAACACATGTTCCAGTTTACAGGTCAGTTGATATCCTCCCCTGAGGCTGCCTTAATTTCTAGTTTGGGCATGTCAATAAATCAATGCCACAAGCCATCAGCAAGGCAGGATCCAGCAAAGCAGCTGCCATATGAACACTGTGCTCAGGATCCAAATACACATAGCCAAAAATCTCTCAATACTTTTTCTTACTTCATTAGTTTATGCTTTACATAAAAATAGCTGTCATTTTTTGCAATGAATAATCATGTCTGCCTTAAGATAGATATGTCTACATGATAAGCTTGTTAAATAAAGAAGAGGAAATAAGTTTCTGTGTAGAACTTAAATGCAATTCTGAATTATGGTATTTTTTCTTGATATATGTTCCACTCTTTAAGCACCAATTTTGTCCTTGTTATATGAAGAACAGTAGATAAAGCAGCATCATTATTAAAAAAAAAAAAGCGACGATTTTATGCTTATATATCTCAGGAGAATGTCACAGGTGTGATTAATAGAGGGTTGTAACACAAATAAGACTCTCTGGAGAGTAGACTTTCTGCCTCATGCTATGTGCATTTTTCACTGCTTTGCAGCATGATTATAAAATGCTCTCTTATGGGATCCTTAAGGTTTGATTTTCCTCTTGTTTGTGTTATGAGATGAATGCACTGGAGCAGGTGAATACAAATTACTACCATGACTGGACTCTTGTTGTCCACTGACTCTGCAGAGGTGCAGATATCTGCATGATCTGCAAGGCCCAGAGAGTCAAGCCTGGTGATGCCGATGAGTAGGAGCTCAGAAAGAGAGTTCTCCCTGTGCACTCCGAAGCCTCCTTGCTCCAAGAAGGCAAAGACATCAGGAAGACAGGAAGATGGGTGACAGAAAAGCATCAGAATCTCTTCAGCCTTCAAAGGCCAACATAGTACTCTCTCAGATCTCTGGGAACATCTGTAACTTTGGAAAACTTAAATGTCCAGGATCAAAAAAAGTATTCTGGGGCACTGACTGCTTGAAACCTGTCATGCTGGACACTTCCTGCAGAGGTTAAACTAAACAAGTAGTTCCCGGAACAGAGGAACTAACACCACCCGGTTTCCTACTAGTCTATTTCATAAGATCTCTTCCTCCTCTGGATTCTCTGTCTGAGACGGGAAAGGCACATGGTAAAGGTTGTATATTAGGGGAGACATAAAGAACAACAAACGATTTGTCTTCCTGGTCACAGAGGTGCAAAAAAATCTTGATGTATTGGAGCCCGCAACCCTCTCTGTCAAATCTGGTTGAGAGGACTAACGATAGTTACCAGTGGGGAACAGAAACAGACAGACACAGCATGACTGCATAGACCTTGTTTCCTTAGGAAACTGGTCTCAAAACAAAGCATAGAAATCTGATATATTTATAGCAAAAGAGGTGGGGGGCTTTCCTTTCCAGAGGAAATGGACTGCTTTCCTGGGCCTGATCCTTGTGTTACTGGAAACTGCTTCAGTTCACACTGTTCTGCTCTTCCAGATCTGGGAACCTGTATAGGTCCTGGAAGAAGTTAACAGAGACAGAAGCACTACCAAGAGATGCCTCAAGCACTCCACAGGAATACTAATTTCTGTATTAATACTATGTGTGAGGTACATCTAAGGCATTTATGGTGTGTAAAAGAATCAGTCAACTGAGATGAAAATCAGTGAAAAAGAAAGGATCACACCAAAGACAAGCTGCCCTAGCTACAGCTCCATCCCATACTGCAACTTAGCAGGTACCAAACATAACCAAGTACCAATCTATATCTTTTGGGTGGTGTGATGGTAGCTACCTGCTAAAGCATTGTGCTCTCCTTTGTAGGTGAGAAACAAAGAGAGCAGAGGGACAGATTGAGGCAAACTCAACACAAAATCCCTTTGAGAGAGCCGAGACCAGGTAATCTGCTTCTGCTCTCAGATGTGAAGTTTCCTCCCATGGGGGAAAGACGAATTGGGTGAGCAAGAAGAGGCAGTATTGTTCAGCAAGCTAAGGCACATGGAAACCTTGAATTTTTCTGCTCTACCACAAACTTTCCAGTCTCTATATACCGCAGCTGCAGCCCAACCTCTCAGGAAGCCAAGACATGTAGATACTGGGATGCTGAACACCAAAGACACCTATTAAATCCAGTCCCTGACAATGCAGCATTGTTCCCAATTTAAAATTTGTTGGAGTTCTTTTGTATTTTAGGTTCTTGTGTTCGTAATTGGCTGTGGAAAGGCTTTCTGCCTTGTACTCGAAACACCCCAACCAGGCTTAAATTACTAGCTAAACATTATGAAGTGTTTTTTAAAGACCTGTAAAATGCGGAGTTATTTGTTATATAGCTAAGCTTTTATTATTTGGTCTTTCATCCAGAAGTATTTTGAAAAGCCAGGAATAAAATGTCTTTCCTCCTTGATACACTGATCTCGTGTCCACTGATCACAAAAGTCGAGTACAGCTCTCCACCCTAGCCTATGCTGGATGTTTCTGCCAGCTCCCTATAGCCCGTACTACCTAACTGAATGTAGGATTTTCGTCAGTAGTGATGATGTTCGGTTGTTTGGTTCTTTTTATTATTATTATTATTCCTAGAATGAGACAAAGCAGAGCTTTCAGAGATATTTCTAATCTGTCAGCCTGTCTCCTCTATTACTCCTCTGTGAATTCTCACAGCCATACCTTTCTGCCCCTGTGCGGGATTGATTGTGAGATAATCTTATCTGGTGATGTCAGTTAATTCTAAGATGATTCTGAAACAGGCTTAACCATATGATTCTATGATTCCACGATAAAACAAAGTAACAGAATTTCTCACAGTTTTCTGTTGCGTCTTCGCATTGACTCAAATAACATGTGCAGGCCTGTCTCCCTGTTTTAAGGCAGTCTTTGCTTTTCAGTGGCTGTTTTATGCCCATGATCAATATACCCTTTCAACAATAATTTATAAGAGATTTCACCATTACTCCTGTCCAACATTTGCTGACTTAAACCGTCAACAGTACAAATGTATTGTGATGTTCAGTGAATGCCTAAGGAGCAGCAGGCTACAGCAGAGGAACTCTTTGTGGTTGTGAGCAAAAGGTAATAAAAGGTGTATCTGCCTCTTCTTTTAGTGCTCATTGTTCTTCCTGGCACTGACTTTTTTTTCTTGTTGGTTTTTTTTTTTTTGCTTTTCATTAGGATCCATTTAGGAATTAGCAGTCTGATTGCCTTTCTCCGTATAACATCAGGTATGTTATGGCTCAGTGGTGAAGCATGCTGTCTTTCAAGAAGGGAAGTGCTAACACGTTCTGGGAGCAGTGTCACGGAGGAAATTGGACCAGTTGCTTTCAATTGCACTGATTTTTTTTTTAAAGTCAGGTCTGAACACATCTTTGTACAACAATGTAACCAGGATGAAAAGCAAAGGTTGAATCCTTCTTTGGCTTCTAGGGGAACAAATGGAAAGAGCATTCAGAGTCAGTGCGTCTGTATGAGTGCAAGTGAATTGTAAGACTCAGTGCTCTGAGTTTTCCATAGGCTTCAATTTTCTTGGTGTGAGCTGCTTTCCTGACTCAAGACATACAGTGAGCTGAATTTGTGCTGTATGCAGGTTTCATTCTGGTGGGTTTTAATGCAAAACTTGTAAATGTGTGTATGCATCAACCTCTGCTGCATAACTGCCGCCAGAGTCACAGATAGGAATTTCTCTGAATCAGGCTGCTGTGTAAGAAGTAGTGGTGGCAAGGCGAAATACAGAAGCCTTGCACAGCCACTTGTGCAACACATGACTGTAAACATACCCTCCACACCATGTTCAGCCTCTCCTGTTAAACCCATGGCTAAGTGAGGATGTGATATACTACAGTGACTATTACTACAGAAACAAGTGTATATCTGTACTCAGACCTGGAGTGAGAATAACAACATGTAGACAATAACGACAGAGTTTCATTCACAGACAATGGGTTTGGAGTCTTTCAATGAAACAGAGCACTGTGGATAAAAGGGCTATTTAGGAAGTTTCTGTGTATATGATATTTGTGCTTTTGTCGCTGACTTACTTCCAATAAGACAAATAACAAGGAAATTACAGCATTTTTATAACCAGTACAGTGAAATAGTATTTAAAGGTCCTTTTATTTCAACATCAAAGCGTACATAAAAGAATAATTCATTCCCAATGGAATAACAAGACAAGACAGGACACTTGCTGTCTTTTAAAGCATGAGATTATTTTTTTTCACCGAGGACCTGAAGAAAAATAGATCAGCTTAAAATGACAAACTGATGCCTTTTGTCCTGTTAGCAAACTAGTGCTCCCAGCATGAGGAATAGTGGAATTACCTCTAAGAAGAGAGAAGAAAGATGTACAAGGTAAATTAAATGGAAAAGAATTAGAAATACTCACTGTCAAATGTATATTGCAATTGTGTCTGTTCTTTGGAAGTTTAAACGAATATCACCATTCAATCAAAGAGGAAACCATAACAATTTAAGTGGTTGGAATAATTTGCCTCATCAAATCAGCTCTAAATTCCCCTGAATTCTGTACAGAGCCTTCTTTCTACCCCTTTCTTCTTCCCTTCTGCCACCTTCATTGCATTAAAACAAGGGCCCTGGGAGGTCTGGATAAGTGGCTCATTCCACACCCTGCCCATGGGATATCTTGCTGGCAGCTTGTTGGTGTCAGCACATGGTGCAGGGTCCCCTTCCACTCAGCTCATGAATGCAGGCAAGCCTGATCCAGGGGGCTGCCCTTAATGGAGAGCATGGACATGGGCTAGAGGAGCAAGACTCCCATGCTGCGTGCTTTGCAGCCAGGCCTCAGGCTCAAAGGGCCTTTCCTGAAGCAGCCAGCACGTGCAGAGTGTCAGCCCCTGCGCTCCCATGTGCACGTGTGGGTTTCCATCGCGGCCCCAGCACTTTGAACAGCCACTTTGTAGGCGAGTAGGGAAGAGGTAAACCAAACGCCTGGGAGCGGGAAAGGGGGTGGAGAGGAAGGAAAATAAATGTGAGAAAGCTTTAGATGTTGTCCAAGCGTCCATCTGGTGGGTCCTTCTGATGTTTCCTCGCTGAAGGCCTCCCACTGAGCATGTCTCAGAAGGATCCCTCCTTTCTTTCTCTCATGCCAAAAACTGAGTCAGAGGCGGGTTTTGTTAGCAAGGGGTCATGAATGCTTTGTTCAGCCTGTCCTGTAGGCTGTGCGTTTGTTTAAGAGGATATTGAAGCTATCTGAGACCTGGTGGTTCACATTCACACGAAGCGGAACAGCCTCAACCTGACTGGGGTACGCTGGGAAACCAGTGCCTCTGAAACTCATCCAGAAGGTCCCAGGGCAGATAAAGGACAGGACTGTCCCAAATCCTAAGCCAATTGCTGCACTGGGGAGGGGGAAGGGGGGGGGAGGTTGTTGCTATTTAGTATTCCTAGTCATATTTCAGGTTGCTCATTCATTCTGACTTACCCAGGGAGAGGGAGCAGGGGAAGCGTTTGCTGTGGGTACAGCAGTCAGGCTTCTGACCCATGGCTGCTTCAGGAGAAGAAAACGCCTTGTTGCTTGCCTACCCTTTTCTCAGCAGAGCTGCCTGGGGTGAAGAATTCAGGTATCACCTATGCACCTTTTCCTTCTGCTTCTTCAGGGCTCCCCAGAGCCACTGTGCTGCTCCTGGTCACTCTGTAAGGGCTTGCAAGGAATATCTTCAGGGAGGATTACATTTTGCAGATGTCCATTGGATGAAGGATTGATATTTTACATAGTGGGGGAAGAGTACACGGTGTAACAGAGCTCTAGGAAGAGATGGTGTGAAAGATGAAAGAAACTGCAATACCAGAATGAAAGCAACTGATTTTAGAAAGACTTTGACGAAAGTTTGGGGTTTATAATATTCTTGTAAGGGAGCAAGAAATAAAATTTAAAGAAGTGATTTTGCTATTCTACTTGCTTTAACAGACACAAAAAAGTTGTTCCTTTCTTTCCGTTTTATTTTCAATTTGGAACCCTAAAGTTCAAATTAAATTTAAACAGATGTGCATCAGCTATTTAGTTTCAAACTATTGAAGAAAGACCATGTCTGCATTTCCACTGATATGAAGTGATACTCAATCACTATGAAATGAAAGCCATTGTACAATGCAGCTATTTATCTTGCTCACTTAAGATAAAGAAACACTTTAAATGAAAATGTAAACATGCCATTAAGCCTTGCTGAAGGAGGACACCAAAAAGGTTACTTCAGAAAACATATGCCTGAAATTAGGAAACAGAAAATGAAGCACTCTGACTGTTAGGACCTCATCCTGGCTGGGAAGGAAAATGCAAAGCAGGGATAAAGGGACATACAATAGGATTTCAAGAGAGTCTTGTGTCCAGAAGTTATATTAAAAAGACTTAAAAAGAAAGTACATGGAATTTTATACTATAGAAATGCTGGTAGGAGGTATCTTTTATTAATACAGTGCTCAGTTTGCTTCTCAGTGAGGGTCTGGGCTCAAAGTCTTCTCACAGAAAAAAATACACAATTGCTCTTTCCTGTGAGTGATGGGAATGCAGGGGCAACTCCTCTGCACTGCTGTAAATCAAAGCATCTCCAGACACATCTGTGCGATGACACCAGCTTGTATGAGCTGAAGGTGTGGCCTTGAGTTTCCAGACAACTGGGTGGTTCCATTTTGGTTTGCTCCTTCTGTTGTTATATATTTTTTTCCAGTGTCTATCAACGTGCTTGGGTAACACTGATGAGCATTTACGACAAAGCCTCTGTCATAGCTCAGCTCTGAAGTGGGGCTGGGTGCTTCTGCTGTGTACAGAAAGAGGAGTGGGAAGGTGATGTGTGTGTGCAGCCACACAACCAGATGTTTCACACGTACGCGTATCTTTCCTTCACTTAGCTCTTTTCCTCCCTTGATTTGAGCTCTTCATAGAATCACAGAATCACAGAATCGTTTGAGTTGGAAGGGACCTTTAAAGGCCATCTGTTCCAATTCTCCTGCAATGAGCAGGGACACCTACAGTGAGATCACATTGCTCAGAGCCCCATTCAGCATGATCTTGAATGTCTCCAGGGACAGGGCATCCATCACCTCTCTGGGCAATATGTTCCAGTGTCTCACTGCCCTTATCATAAAAAAACTCTTCTAGTCCTGAATGATTTCCTCGTCTCTCTTTTCACTATAGCATTCCTGCTTCCTCATTGTGCCTTCCCTTTAAAGGAAACAGGAACATTTTTAAATGGCTAGGAGATGTTATTCAGTGGAACTTTCCTCTTTCCATTTCCTCCTGAACTTATCTAAATTCCCTCCCTGGTACCCCAACAGGTATAGTCTCCTTACTTTCTCTTCTGCCAACACCTGAAGCCTTTCTCTGGTCATTTCTTGCTCCAGTTATCATATCCCAATCTTTGAACTGGGTCCCTTTTTCTCCCAGTCCCTCAGTCTGTTCCAAATCCCTCAGGCAAGCCCACCACCTCACACAATTTATTTCCTGCCTTCCTGGCTCTGTGTTGTATTCATCTCTTCTTTTGCCCCCAGAAGTGTTTGAACTCTACAAGCCCTTCGCATTTCATACCTTACCTAAAATAGCACTTTTATTTCTGCTCCGTTCTTTCCTCCCCTTGGTGATCTGCCGTGACTGCTCCTTTTGTCTGCTTTCCCCACTCCCATCTTGGGGCCTCTTTCCATGCTGCTTTCTGATTAACGTGTGTCAGTGCCCTCCATTTCCTTCTCCAAATCACTTCTTGAAAGCCCACCTATTCCATGAAATGTAACCATTTGAAAATTACCTCTTTGGGTCTGGCAAAGAGCAGTTTCACCTTATTTGATGGCATGAAGCCAGTACAAAACCAGTACAACCATTGCTTTCATGTTTGGTTTGATCACTGATCCCTCTTCTGCTGCAACACCAAGCTCCTCTGGTGATGATTTTCACCTGTGTCATAGACACCCTTTAAGTCATTCGGAAGCAAAGCGGAAACAATGGTGTGATGGTGTCTCTGTTTCTCTAATTTTCTGAGTTTGCAGGGGTAGAATGGCTTGTGGCTGGGTCACTGAACCCACTCCGTTCCTCATGGGCCATCACCCCTTCCCATCATCTCTTCTCATCCTCTACTTCTCTTCCGCACATGCCAGTTGAGCTCTGTGGCAGACAAGTTTAACGAGTGCAAAGTCTTCCCACCGTGGAGATCCTGTGCCAAGCAAGTATTTCTCTGCTGTGGAGAAATTCCCAGATGGAACAAGCTGGGGGACAGGGTCTTTGGGCTTTCGATTTTTGGTCAGTGTTGTGTTTCTTTAAGTGCAGCAGGCAAAGTTTCAGTGCTTTATAAATACTATTAGCTCTAATAACTCAATAATAATAATGCTTTTTTTGAATGGCTTCATTTTTATGGGTTCAATTATGTTGCATGTATTTAATAAATTTAATTTAATGACATCTCTTTGCAAAATTCCTCAAATTAAGTTGCAATTATCCCTTTTCCTATGCAACAGATTATGAGTATATATTGGATCTAGTCTTACATTTTTTATTTCTCTCTGATCCAGCCAAACTCTTATAAGAAATATTTTACTTACATTTAAACCATGTCCCATTGATATCATGAGAGCTTCAACATGACTGTGTTCTGGAGTATTTATTTTGGCTGTTGCATCATTACATATTTAGACGAGAGGAAATAGCTGTGTGCCTTCTAAATTGCTAACACTAAGGGGAGCACTTAATCTTTAGAATATCTTAACTATAAATCCAACATCAACACGTGTGTCAGAAAACACATGGATTCTTTGTGCCTAAATATTCAAGGATTATGATTAATGTTTAATGTAAATCATGCACTAAATGCATGGAAATTGAATGCCAGTTGCTTTAGGTTCCCTTAAAGAACTTTAAAACCTATGTTTAATGATATTCTGAAATATCTTCTATATACCTCCTGAGCCATTTCTGCTTCCTCACGACTGTAAGTCTCTCAGTGTCAAGCACTATGTCTTTTCTCCCAGTCTCCAGGCTTTGAGTTAGTCACCCTTGGGACAGTGAACATGGGGAGGGAGAATGTGAGTGAAAAGAAAGGACAGTGCCTTGCCTGCAGCTCACAGCTGGCCGAGTGAGCCAAGGGGATACAAGGGAAGTCACAAAAGTGGCTGGAAAATGTGAGCTATTTCCCTGACACTTAGCTGTGGTCGAAGACAAAATGGATGTACAGATCCTAATTCTTCAGGCTCTTCTTCCTGCAGGTCCCAAGGCGCCTTCCAAAAATCTGCTCCTTGTTGGTTCGTGTGGCTTGCTGAAGATCTGAGACTGCCCAGGCAGCCCCATCATGTTGTTGAGAGGCTGGCCTTCATGTTGCTTGGGGCAGCCTGCAGGCATCTCTACCCCAGGACTAGTACAATGATGGCAGGCTACAGAAGCAATTATCATGGGAAAAGATGACAAAATTCAGTTCCAGATAAAGAACCAGTGCTCAGCAAACCTTCCTTTGGGAAAGTCAATCTCCCTGACCCTTGACATTGTCAATGATAGTGCTGAGAATCCTGTGATGCTTCCGATGATTCTGCATATGGCCATGGCCCCTGCCCTTCAGAGTTAACTGGTCATATTGTTTTACCTTGAGGGAAAGGGTTTCTGTAAATACTGTTCCAGGGTTTCTTAAAGCAGTGCCTTCTCACATTTAGGGGTATGGTGGTGAACTTGAACTTAGGTGTGCTCCTTAGATTTACTTGAATTTTACATTCTTCCTGTTTTCATAGAATCACAGAATTGTTTGAGTTGGAAGGGACCCTTAAAGGCTGTCTAGTCTAACTCCCCTGCAATGAACAGGGATGCCTACAGCTAGATCAGGTTGCTCAGAGACTCCTCCAGCCTGACCTTGAGTGTCTCCAGGGATGGGACATCCACCATCTCTCTGTATCATTAGAGAAATGCCCAGAAATTTCACTGATAAGTGAGATCAGAAGTGTTTGAAATCACAAGCAGCTCTCAGATACATGTTAATTCCTCTGAGCAAAGCAGTGCCTGTCTGCATCCTGCAGCCACCAACAGGTGTGGGGATGTTTATTCTGTGTGAAAATATCTCCTGTGTTTTTGTTGTTATCTTGGATTCTGAGGTAACTTCACTGGAGTATTTCAGGGATAAGCAGTTGATTACTCGCTCATTTTTACTGTGGAGGATCTACCTACCATGCCAGTATCACTCTGATTATGTGAGCAGATATGCACAGTTTGTTAAACGGGCTGTAATTTATCTGTTGATGAGCTGAGGAAGGATTTAACAATGACACTACTACTAGATATGACAGTTCCACTCTTCTGTTGTCTCTGTAGTGGTATTTTATATTCCACCATCCCTGGGAAGCAGCATGATGAATCCCTTTTAAATTACAGCAGAATTCATGGGGATTTTTGAGGGGTTGCTATAGGCAGACCAAGAGCAAAGAATTGTAAGGTACTGGAGGAAATCATCATTGATTGACTCTTCAATTCTGGTCAGAAATTCTATGACAACTTTCCTGGTCTCAGAAGTGAAAGTGCATTGATTAAATGGAGGCACTATCCTGATGCAAGCTTAAAACTCATATTCCAGGCTTTGCCTTGCAGTGCAGTACGCAATATCTCTCCTGACCTTGCAGGGAGAATGCAGCGGACTGTGTGCTACGGGATCCAGCTGAGAATTCTGGAAGTGAATTAAGAAAGTCACATTTTGTTTTGGAAAGTGATGGTGATCATCACCACCAATTAGGATGTTCAGCTACATGTTTTTATTGCAGCAAAGGTGATTGCTGTCTTGTTTCAAAGCACTGCCTTGGCAAAAGGGAATTAATGCTTCAGATTTTACTTCATTGACAAATGGCCTGCAGTTAGCCACTGCCTACTTTCAGTAACTGATATACTGGAAAATAAGCAGAAACATTTTGCTTAATTATGTGGCTGTAGTGGCTGTGATTTATCTTGTGATTGCTGTGCACGTGTGGACTGTTCAAGGAGGGGGGCTGATTTTGGAACTCACCACCACATTATGACTTACTAATGTTATAATTTAGGAACACCAGTAATTGCAATATTTTTTCTCTCACTCCTTTTTTTTTTTTTTTTTTTTTTTGTTAGATACACTTTTCTTTATTTCTATTATTTTGAGTTATTTGAGTCTCCTGTTCGGTTTTCTTTTTATGACTGAGGGTCACAACGGTTCATCTCTATTCCTGACTATTGCCAAGTGAGGTTTTAGGCAGTATGCAACACTCCAGGTCCCATGATGAGGAATAACTCATGAAGCATTTAAACTGTTCATTGACCACAGGCATGTGATGAAGAGTGAGCTGAGTGAGAAGGACTCAGCTGGGCTGCTGTGCTGCCCTGGCTGCACAATCCTGCTCCCCCATTCAGAGCAGTGGGAAACAGCCAAGTCCGGCAGCTACAATGAATTTGCTCCAGCTGGTGAATCCAAAGTGGGTTTCTTGATAAGCACTGGACTAATTAAGTCTTCTGGGATTTAATTTTACTTGAAAAATACAAGACAGAGCAAAGCATGAAAAAATGGTTTCTCATTCCTTCACTTCAACATTGCGCTGTTTGTATAGCCTAGATGGTGATGTCTTATTTTAGAATCACAGAATCATAGAATATTTTAGAGTTAAAAGATCACATTACTAGTAACAAGTAAATGCCACTCACATCTTTTGGCTGTGCTCTCTCAGTTTGCAGTGGGATCTGAGTTCTCCAGAGTCTGCTGCTTATGTGCAGATGGGCATATTTCTGTTTAGTGTGATCAATACTGCTGAGATTTGCAGTAGGTCACTGCTATTTTAAATAAACAAACACTTGTCTTATGTATCATCTACAAAGCCTTTCCTGTTCCCAAGCCCACACAATCACAGTATGAGAGCAGGCATCTCTGTTCTTCCTTGTTTTGGCATGATGGGTGTTGGCCTCTTTTCCCAGGTAACAGTGATAGGACGAGAGGCAGTGGCCTTAAGTTGCACCAGCAGAGGTTCAGGTTGGATATTAGGAAAAACTTCTCTGAAAAAGTGGTCAGGTGCTGGAATGGGCTGCCCAGGGAGGTGGTGGATTCACCATCCCTGGAGGTGTTCTAGAAGCATGTAGGTGTGGTACTAAGGAACATAGCAAGTGAGCTATACTGGAGGTAGGAACTTGATCTTAGAAGTTTTTTCTAACCTTAATGATTCTGTGATTCTAATTTCCCTCAATATTCCTTATGTGATGGTTCTTGGATTAAACTTAGTCAGACAATCAGAGAAAAATATTAGAATGCCTTCTTTCAAAACTCAACAGCTTAGCATCACATCTATCCTAAACTATTAGAAGCAAAACTAGCAATGGACTTGGTGACACTCACTTGACCATACAGAAGAACTGCAGCAGATGGACAGACTGAATGGGCTACTAGATATTTGTTTTATCATTAGGCTGCAATAAAACTGATTAAATGCTTAATGCATTTGGTAAAATTACTACTTTTCCCACACTAAAATGTGCTGTTGTTGCAAGTTTTGCAGGGTGGTATTGATAAATATAGTCTTTTCAGTTAATTTCACTAGTGTGTGAGCAAATGTTTGGTCTTGGGAAGAGATGTTGCATGGTTAGCAGGTTTTGCTGCTCAGAATTATGTGAAGAGGCAGCAGTCCAAAGTGGATTAAATAGAGTTTGCTGCTCGCTTGGTTTTCTGATTAGAGGAAACCCTTGAGGCAGAAATTGGTTTTATTTGACATTTTAGAAGGACTAATTTACTTGCATATTCTGTGGCCTACTCTGTGCCAAGAGACTGGCATAGATAGGTAAATAAAACTTTTTATGTTTTGAGGCTGGCTACGTGCATTACCACTTTTTTTTTTTTCATTAAATCAAATGGTGCCACTATTCAATGCTAGAAGAGAGATATCATGTGACAGAAGAGGTCCAAAATCAACTGCATTATTGCTAGCTGTACGTTTGATGCATAGTGCATATCCCACAGAACAGAGGATGGCTAGTATGTCAGTCTGAATTCATTATTCCCACTCGATTTTGAGGGCTCAACATGCCCTTTCCCTTTTTTATAATAGAGGCAGGAGTGGATATTCTAGCCCCATACAAACAAAGTTGCTCTCAGTGAACCACAGCATGCCATATCACCATCTGGAGCACATTTTGGAAAGAGCAATCAGCGCTGTTGTCTATCACTTTTCTCTACCAGCAGCTGTTTCCTGCCAAGCTCCTTCCCTCCAGCCCTCCACTGCCGTCTGCTCAGTTGGGTCCTCCCAGGCCTCTCAGGCCACAAGCAGATAGCCTGGGACAGCTGTGCAGCACGCAAACAAACAGTTCACTACACAGAACTGAGCGGTGTATCTGCTCCCGACTTTGCCTGGCCCCCTATCACCTGGATTCCAACCTTGTAAAGGTAGTAAAAGCATTCACAGAAGTACATGAGCAATATTGGATGACTTATTTTTCTGTTGGGGAGAAGAAGCACATAGATGGGTAGCTAATGCCCATATCGCTTCTGCTTCCTGTTGATGTCCAGTGCTGGTGCTGAAGAGTGTAGGCTGAGTGTATGTCTGTCACCAGTAATCTACATCACCTCTAACATCACAAAAAGTTTCAGTAGGTACATCCTGTTCAAAATGCTAAAGTTTTGGAAAAAAACCAACACAATATCCTGCTTGTTTCAGATAACATACTAAACTGTTTTACCTGCTACACAGAAGTCTCCTTTAAAAGCCATGGTAAGGTAAGTACTGAAAAGCTCAGCACTTATACATGCTTTGACCATAAGATGGAGATATTGGGCTGCAAAAGAAATTACATACTTCATTGCTTCACCACTTTGGTTAGTGTGGGCTTATTTAAAGAAAAGTGATGATGATTATTCTTAGCTAAAACCAGTTTTGCGGTTGGAATTAGAGATCAGCCAAACCAGGATAGCGAAGTGCTAGAAATATGAAATCCTAGTTTTAAAGTGTGTTGTTAACTGTGAAAATGTAGACAGTTAATATAGTATTTTCAGCAGAGGATTAGGGTGTGCATTTGCTTCCCCCCAAAAATGTTGCAACATCATACTTCCAGTTAGCAGAGGTGTACCCCTTTCTGATGAACAGAAGATTATATACAACATTCAAAGGCAGGAAAATATGGCTTCTGGATAACACAGTCTATATATACAGTCTATATCATATTGTTGTATTCTAATCTTTAAGTACATCATCAAAGCCTGTGGCCCAGTCATCATCTAGCTCTCTGCAAGAGGCTCCTGGTCTGCAGTAGCTGAGCAGGATAATTTCCCAGGGCACTAAAGGGGAAGGAGGGAGGCTCTGCAGAATAACCTGCAAGAGGGGTTTCAGCCAGCCACCCTAGGGGTGGGTCTCAAACAAACAACCTTTGCCAACCTCAAGGTTATCATTTTATTAGTGAGAATATGACCTCACCTTGAAAAACATCTGAAAAGTAGTTTCTCCTGACTCATCTGTTCCACTGTTCTCTGTGGGTTTGTAATGGAAATGCTAAATCATGGCTTGAACCAGTGATTGAGCACCTGGTGGGAAGGCAGGGCCAACCCAGGGGGAGTTCAGGTACAAGTATTGTACCTGTGTGACCTGAAGGGGTATAGCCAGGATCCACCCCCCTCCCAGACCTCACTGAAGGGTTGGAAGTGGGAGTGAGGGTATCTTGCTGGAGACCTCTGATTACTTGAGGACCTTACAGGCCCTCTGAAGATAAGCAGTTTCTTTCTCTTACTATTTTTTGTGTCTACTGCTTTTGAGTCTGAGAGAATCCTCACTTGCTGTGGCCTCGGACCTTGTTGTGCTTTCTATCATTTTACAGGGTTTCATGTCCATGTAGTTCCCCTTCTCAAGATGCCCCTAGTAATGAGGCTAAAAGAGCAAGCTGCACCCATTTCTTGATCATGTGTTCCCCTTAGATGCATTTAGAAAACTTAAGCTGACTATATTTGGACTGAAGTAAGTGAAAGGAGTATTAGTGCACAAGCAGAAATAAGGGCTTAATTTTAGGTCATGGAAGTGTTCAGTTATAAGCTGTTAATTATTAATGCAAGATGATGATTAGATAAACAGAAGAGTGATTTATTAATAATGAATGTAACTACTGGAGAGATAAATTGAATGAAGGGGTCGTGGATTTACCATCACCTGAAATTTTACAACCCAATACAGACACCTGTCTAAAAGTGATGCTTTTTCAGTTAGCATCTCTGAGGTGGGTGTGAATGGAATTCCATATTCTGTGTAATTCTTGAGATCAGATAAAATAATCTCAGGGGTCACAGAATCGCTGAACAGATGAGGCTGGAGGGCAGCTCTGGTGACCATCAGGTCCAAATCCCAAATCACAGTTAGCTATAGCAGATGGGTCGTGGCAGTGTTAGATTTGTAATAGCTCCGAAGGTGGAGACTCCTCTCTGGGAAACTTTTTCCAGTGTCTGACCCTCTTCGCAGTTAAATAAATAAATAAATAGAAGTCACGTTGGTCTTTTTCTTTTCTTTCTTTTCATGCTTAAATGCGATTTACTGTATTCCAGTCTGTGCCCACTTCCTCTTGCCCTGTCACTGGGCATCACTGAGAATGGTCTGGCTCCATCTTCCTTACTCCTTCCCTTCAGGTATTTAAGCACATTGATAAGACTCCCCCTGAGCCTTTTTTCCTTCAGGCTGAACAATCTCATCTCTCTCAGCCTCTTATCTTGTAAGGGATGCTTCCATCACTTCAACGTCCTCCAGCGTGTCCATGTCTCTCTTGCACTGAGGAACCTAGATCCAGAACCAGCATTTCCCATGCATCTCACCAGTGCTGAGACCTGATGGTAACCTGATGGTCTTCTTAATGCAGCCCAGGATCTTGCTGGCCAATGTGGCCAACAAACTGTAAGGGTTAATCATTGGTTCATGGGCACTTTGGTGTCCACCCAAGGTCCCTTTCTATAAAGCTGCTTTCCCAGCTAGTCAGCACCCAGTTTCTACTGGTGTATGGGATTATTCATCTTCATATGCAGGACTTTGCATTTGCCTATCATGAGGGTCTAGTTGGCTCATCTCTTCAGTCTGCTGAGAGATGATCATCCATCCACTCCCTCTGAATGGCAAAACACCCATGAGGCATATCAGCTACTACTCCCAGTTTTATATCATCTGCAAATGTGCAGAGGGTGCACTCTGTCCCATCATCAAGGTTATTAACGAAGTTGTTTAACAGTATTGGTCCCAGTACTGACCTCTGGGTCATGCCATTAGTGACTGTCCTCCAGATGGACTTTGTGTTGCTGATTACAACCCTTTGAGCCTAGTGGTTCAGTCCATTTTTACTCTATCTCGCTGTCCGCTTATCTAGCTTGTACTTCATCAGTTTGTCAATGAGGATATAATGGGAGACACTGATGAAAGCCTTAATAAATACAAGATAAACGAAATTCAGCATTCTCTCCTCATCCACTGAGATAGTTACTTGCTTGTAGAAGGCCACCAGTTTGGCCAAACATGCTTTCCCCTTCTTAAATCCAGTCTGACTACTCTCAATCACCTTCTTGTCCTTAATGTGCTTAGAAATGATTTCCCAAATAATTTTCTTGATTGCATTCCCAGGGATTGAGATGAGGCTGACAATTAATTCCCTGCATCATCCTTTTTGCAATAATACCTTCTCTTTTTACAGTCTGAAGGATATTACCCTATGATTTTTCAAAGATTACCAAGAGTGGACTCACAATGACATCGATTAACTCCTTCAACATATGTGTGCATCTGCCATCCAGGCCCATGGCTTTGTGTAGATCTGATTTGCTTAAGTGTTCCCTACCCAGATCCTTCCTTGCTTCAGACTTCACCACTGGTTTCAGGAGCCCAGCAAAACTGAAGGCCAGTCATTCTGGTAAAGATCAAGACATACATGGTATTCAGTACCTTGATGTCTTCCATGCCTTTTGTCTCCAGGTTCCCTGGCCTGCTCCGCCGTGGGCCCATGTTTTCCCTAGTCTTCATTTTACTGCTTGTGTACTTGTAGAAATCCTTGCTGTTGCCTTTAATGTCCCTCGCTAGATTCAAATCTGGGTGGGCTTTGGCTTTCTTAACCCTATCCCTGCATACCAGAACAGTGTCACTGTACTCTTCCTGGGTCGCCTACCTCAGCTTCCACATCTTTTACACCTCCTTTTTACATTTTCATTTAGTCTGGATCTCTTTGTCCATCCATGCAAGCCTCCTATTGCCTTTGCTTGATTACCAGTTTGTTAGGATGGACAAAACCTGAGCTTTGAGGAGGTCATTCCTAAAAGTCAAACAGCTTTTCTGGACCTCACCTTTCTCCATGGCCTTATCCCATGGACTACTTACAAATAGATCCCTCAACATGTCGAAGTCTACTCTCCTGAATTCCAAGGTTATGACACTGCATATTATCTTGTACCCTTCTCTCAGGACCCTGAACTCCACTGTCTTGTGGTCACTGTAGCCAAGGTTGCCCCTGATATTCACATCGCCGGTCAGGTCTTCCTTGTTTGCAAGGAGTAGGCCCAGCAAAATATCCCTCTTATTTGGTTCCTTGACTGCCTGAATTAAGAGGTCCTTTCTGACCTTGAAGATTTGTGATTTTCCATGAGTAAGGAAACTTGATTTCCAGAGTTGATCTTGAATTTACCATATTGGCAATAGGTTCAAAAAAAATAAATAAATAAATGCATCTAAGGGTAAGTGGAGAAAAGCTCACAGAAAGAATGCCTCCGAGTAATGTCAAGGAAATACATAATTTTACTTCTACATTAATTTTTCTGTCTAGAATCAGAAAACTCAGCAATTATGTCCAATTTTTGTGCATGAGTGTGATCACCCAGATTCACCACAAGGGCTGAGGGTTAACAGCAACCTTTATCCTCAACCTTTCCTTCTTGTGATCTGATTTCCATAGGAAAAAAACCTGGATAGGGAGAAGCAATAGCAATAATTTCAGCAGACAGACAACCTGGTCATGGGGCACTGCTGTAGTTCCTGCTGCAAAATTCCCTTAAGCAACCTCTCTCCTCTCCAAAGCTGTGAAAGATAGGTAGCACAAATACCCAAATGGGTTCAGTGCCATGCAGTGGTCCTGTAGCAACTTTGTTCTGTAAATCACAGAGCTGACTTCTGCCTGTCAACCTGGATGTAGGTGTCTAGCTGCAGCAGCTGATTTTTGTGTGTGTGTGTGAAGATAAACAATACTCTTGGCATTGGAAATTACTCTTGCCAAGGAGATTTTGAACTTTATGCAGCCAAGCTGGGGAGTAGTGGTGTAAGCAACCCATCTGGAGTTACATGATAGATGGGCAGCATAGCCAGGAAAAGCACCCGGGCGCCCTGACACTGGGCCCATGCTGCCTCCCCTCTTCAGCCACCGCACTCCTTAAGGTATTTTATTGCTTATGTCTTTCAGGACATGTGAAAAAGGCTTAAAATACACAAGACAAATTATCCAACATGATTCTCTGGAAAATGTTGTGTATCTTAAATGCAGCCAAAGTGCAGAGTGTATGCCAGTTGTAACAGTAATCACTCATTTTCTGTTTTGACCTAGCTGAGAAATTACAGGCTTGGAAAGCAGTAATTTGAATGTAAGAATCTCTGTCACTTCAAAGGTTTTCCTTCTTTTTCCCTTTCTGGGAGCAGTATGTGCTATGTGAGTTGTTTCTCTGTTTGTTCAGAACACACCCTACTTTATCTAGCCCTGCTCCCAAAAAGTTGTTGATCTATTGGAGATACAATATAATTGTGTATCTCACTTCCTGTGCCATAAGTCTCCGTATCAGCCACTCACTGAGAAACCAGCAGTGGAACTGGTAAAAGTTAAACATGAGAAAACCAGTGAACTGCAGAAGAATTTCTCACTGTTTTCAGGTCAAGCATTCATAGGTTGTTTTGTTTTGTCTGTGGCTTCTAGATGTGGATCATGTCAACATACAGAGCAGAGCTGACACTGAGACATCCATTTAATAAACATTCGTATGTGTGAATGTGTGTGCGTGTATGCTTGCATGTGTACCTGTGCTAAACGCTCCTATCTAATACTCATTCTTAATGGATGGATGCATCCCACACTTTGGAAAGTGTCTTGCCCACAGGACAAGCCCAGGATGCTAATTTACCAGAAACACTGCTCTGGAATGCATTTGTGGTTGTAGCATGCATTTCACGCTATCCTGCTCTAAACTTGTGCTATTATTTCTATTTTTAACAGCAGGGTAACTGCATCACTCAGCTTTTGGCACAATTAACTGAAATAGAATAAAATGTTCTTTTACACCACGATTTCTACTAATACAGTAAGCTATATTAAAAATATTCCTTCACATTTATTGTCTCTCATAAATTAAAACACCTGAAAGGTTTTCATCCTATGTTTTGAAAAGCTTTTGTTATGTAAGCTAGAAAGAGAAGCTGAGAAAATGTTATGACAAGTATGAAACCCATGGATATATCAGTATCCAACGATCAAAATGATATACAAAGCTATAGGCAATTAAAGACAGTTATTTTCAGTCACACATAAAAATCTGCATTTAAGATGAGATTTAAGTGTGTATGTAGGCTCTGTGTATTAGTAGCAATGCCAGTGTACAATAGCATTTTAATTTACACTTCTTCAAGATAAACTTGTTTCTGAAAATCCAGACAAATCAATTCAAAATTTTCTGTTCATTTGTCATGCTTATGGTATTTTCATGTTCATTATATTTCCTGGGCCAGACTTGTATTTATTACAAAATGTAATCCGTTGCTTTTTTGTATCGATTGGTATGTTCTAAGTTTGAACTGAAGGGTTCAAATGTGTATTTTGAAGTCAGCAACTGATCTTGAACGTTTTGCCATGACACAGCTTTTTCCGTCACGAATGCTGTTGCTTCCTTTGAACGCTTTCATATGCAGCTCTATATTTTCTATAGATCTCGGTCATCTTTGTGTTAAACCAGAAAAAGCATGGCTCCTATGTGGCTGACTTTTCATATCTCACGAAAAGCGAAGTGTGTGAGCCCAAAATATGATTTTTAATTAATTAACCTGTGGCTATAAACCATTGTTTTCTGTGTATATTTGTCTGCAATAAGCATCATTTCCTAATCTTTGCCTTCTAATTGGGGCTGCCGCTCATCTCCCAAGCTCTGTCCATAGCAGCCTGTCCAAGAGTGCATGGCAATGGAAAGACTGTGACAAGTTGTGGCATGCTGCTTCAAACTCATAGAACTAAATGAGAAAGGTTTCTCTTTCTGTACTGTGATCCCTTGGGCAACTGCTTTGTACCACCCTTGAAATAACACTGATTGACTTTGATTCTCAGATTCATCATGTAATTCATCTAACAGCCATTCACCGCTTTGTA
Organism: Aquila spilogaster; assembly: GCA_024606505.1. NCBI lineage: Eukaryota > Metazoa > Chordata > Aves > Accipitriformes > Accipitridae > Aquila > Aquila spilogaster. The sequence continues at coordinate 27,426 of JANHGO010001865.1, forward strand.
TATGGCAAAACAATAGAACGGTCTTCTTGACTGTGATCCCTTAATCTCAAACAACCGGCCGTCAGCCATAATGACCACTAACATTTAAATCTATCCAAACCAGAAAAATCACTCTTCAAGCCATTTGTTACTTAGAGAGCTACGATTTTGCTGCAATCACGTGGAGCTGGCGGACTGTTTATAAAGAACAAGTTTCACCTGAATTACTATAGTTAAAATCTTCTCCTCCATGGAAATGTGACCTAGAGAAATGTTTCAAATTATCCCAGGAAAAAGAGCCATGCTGAAAAGATTAGAAAACATCCCATGCACACATATGCTTACATGCACGCACACTCTCCTACCCCTGGTAGGACTGTGGGTTGCAGAAGGAGCAGCGCACTTTTGCAGACTCCTGCGTTGCGCTCAAAGGAAATGCAGCAGACATTTAAATATTTCCAAACCAAACAAGACATCCTGAAGGATTCTCCTCCTGTGGCCTCATTATCTGCTTACATCTGTGTTTTTAAAAATTGAAAGAAAAGCTGGAACAGGCAGAGCCGCACTGGACGAGAGCAGAGAGGGGAAATGGAAAAGAATGGAGAAGAAGGTTAATAATATAACTCAGTCTGCCCTCACTTTCTGAGGAGAAGAGGGCTAAAAAAAAAGCAAGAAATAAGAATGGGTGTTAAAACAAAGCATCTTTCTTTTCTGAGATATCATGCATAAGTGTACATCTTTTGAATGTATAAGGAAGGCAAATACCAAAAGAGAGTGGCAAGACCTGTTTCTGATCACCTCTCTAGAATTTAGGGAACAATTCTCTCCTGAAGTTGCACCTTTCCAAAAGGAAAGCTCTGGGGCTCAACTCTTCTGCCCTGGGTGCCCAGCTGACATGATGAGCAAGCTGCTGATATGAGTAATGGGCTGGTTCAGATAAGACCTTTTTCACCGAGTGCCAAACATCATCCAAGCCCCATCCAACGTGAGGAGAACCTTCTGAAGGATGTTCCCTGCGTAACATGCCTTCACAGTGCTTTGCAGAGAGAGGGAAAAAGGGTAGGCATGCAGGAAAGTTTTCAGATATGGCTGAGAGTGAGGTGGAGAGAGAAAGGGAAGAAGCCTGAAGCAAAAAAAGAGGAGAAAGAGAGGGTAAGAATAGCATCGTTGATCCTCATTGCAGCCACATTCGGTAGTTACTGGGTAAACACAGTTTTTTCACCTCGAGAACGTGGTCATCCTGTAAGCAAACTATTTTTATTTTTAAACATAAACAGCATCCCTGACAGTGAAATGTCTGTAGGTATTTGGCTTAGCAAAACCTTGAGCAGATCTTAATGCCATAATGTCATGGCCTTCCTTCATAGATGTTTGTGTGTGAGTCAGTCAAGGTAGGCTTTTTGGCAGCTTGTGTTAAAACTGAACAAGGTACAAGCTCTGAGGACCAGCTCTGGCATTGGTTTATGTCATAAATCACTTCCCACCCTGTGTCTGAATTGCCCTGCAGTAGAGACGAAGGCTGCTTCAGGCACACCAGGGAACGGCAGAGCAGAACTAATGAGAAAGGCGTTTTAGTGGCTATGGGTGCAAGGACTCAGGAAACCTGGGCTGGAAGGAGCACGGATGGAAAATGTTGGCCTGGCAAAGTGGAAAGCTCAGAAGGAGTTGGCTTGAGGTCAGAAAATGACTTCTTGCTTTAAAACCCATTTCAAGCCAACAGTCTCCTCTAAACTCAGCGGCTGGTTACCTCCAAGTCTTCTGCAACCCAAGGATCCTGTGAGTGATGGGTGACAAGCATCCTTCACACTTAGGGCAACTGGCTTCTGAGCCCAGAGCTGGTTTATCTTGACAATGTGGCTTGCAATTCCTATAGCAAACTTGTCTTTGGTTTCCTGGATGAAAGTGCCATTGCTTGCGCTGTTGATGGCTGTTACCGTGGTGCTAAATCCTGATAGGGATCTTACAGATCTGAGAGTTTCTACATGTGGGAGGCCAGCTCTGCATTCTGGCTGTCCAGAGGCCACAGATGAGGATTTTTACAGCCTCAAACTAAACACAGCCTCTTTCCTACTAGGAGAGCTGCCATCACTGAAGTCCAGGATCTACTGGCCGCTGACATTTACATGGGGATTTATGACTGTAGTAAATTATACTTCAGATTTACCTTATTTGGAATAATTCTGGAGTATCTTTTCCCCACATTTTTTACGGCAATGTAATAGACTACATTTTAAAGGACCAGGAAGATGTTGCTGCTACCTTTACTGCATAAAACAAAGCTTTCCAAGAAAGGAGTTTTTGGATAGTGCAGTATTATTTATTTACTTAAGCCATTTTATAATACTCTGGCAGACCAGCCCAGTGGTGAGCTCCCAGAGAACTTTGATTTTATTTTTTACTTTTTCTCTGTGTGCAGGATGTTCTTACTTCACTGATAAGACTAAAACAAGACTTTTCTGAAGGAACAAATCTATATTCTTTCCTGGTGATTTTATCTCTGCAGGCAGACGACAGGTATAAAGGAAACTGAAATATCAAGGCAGCTAGAACAACTAAAGTTCATCTTTGCAGGAGTCTGCAAATGTCGCCAATATGTGAGCAAAATTCATTTTCACCTGGCAGATAAAAATGCTTCTGAGAGAAAATATTGTATGTTGAGGTCTGTGCAGAGAAACTTCAGTAGGGGTCTGATATGCTTGCAGCAACCATTTAAGCTACCTTGAAATACTTTTGAGAGAAGAAAATAAAAGGCTAGAGGGAAAAAGACACAGTTAAGTAGCCCATCCAGGACAGATGAAGAATCATTTTCATCTTCATTCAGAATTCTCTTTTTCCTCATTCCCCATTGCTCTTCAATTTCAGGCATTTCATAGAATCGTAGAATGACTTACATTGTAAAGGGCCTTAAAGATCACCTAATTCCAACTAGCTCCCCATCAGCTCAGGCTGCCCAGGGCCCCATCCAACCTGTCCTTGAGCGCCTTCAGGGATGGGACACACACAGCTTCTCTGGGCAGCTGTGCCAGTGCCTCACTGCCCTCTGAGTAAAGAATTTCTTCCTAGCATCTAACCTAAATTTCCTATCATTTAGTTTAAAGCCATTTCCCCTTGTCCTATCACTATTAGACAATATAAAAAGTCTATACCTGTCCTGCTTATATGTTCCTTTCAAGTGTTGTAAGGCTGCAATGAGGTCTCCTTGGAACCTTCTCTTCTCCAAGCTTAACAAGCCCAGCTCCTTCAGCCTTTCTTCATAGGAGTGGTGCTCCAGCCCTCCAATTATCTTTGTGGCTTTCCTCTGGGCTTGCTCCTGCTTCTAGGTGTGTAGCAAAAGGAAAGGAGTCTCCATCCCTCAGGTCACCCGAGTTAGCTTCCTTCTTTCATTCAGAACAGACTTTCCCAGCATCATATTTTCATTCACCATCTTCAGCTTCCTCATCTTCTCTCTGTCCTAGCCCAAGCCTTTGGCTAACTCTTTTCTTCAGATTTCCCACCCTCTTTCCTCATCAGAGCCATCATCCCAACCACCTCTCTTTTGTCCATTTTTACCCACTTTTTCTGCATCTGAATTCACACCTATTTCTGAGCACACTATGGTCGATGTGCCTGCTACCTTCTGCCTGCCTTCAGAGCCTCTCCGTGGGTGCTTCTGCTAGGCAGCAAGTAACCCCAGTGCTCTACATCCTCTCAGGCTAGGATGTAGTCCGAAAGGTGTGAGTGTCTCCCCACGGCTCATTTCGCCTGGCTGCCTTGTTTTGGATCTCTGCTGGAAGTCCTCCATCCTGGGAGTTGTCCAACCAGACAATGCATCCAGAGACGACGTTTTGCCTTTTCAAAACAAAGCAGTACTTAAGAATCAACAGGAACACGGTGCTCTGATAACTGGGTTAAAATAACAAAAGAAGGCTTGCCACAAGAATATGACTTAAACTTCATTCCTTCCTCTCAAATTCTGTACAAGTTCTACGTCATCTTGGCACTCCTGCTCTTGGGCTGGGAGGGACAGAAATACTCACTGCCTTTCTGCTGGGAAGGACTTTGGGTAGCAGTGTCTGTCAACTCGGGTCTTGATAGGGCTGGTGACAGACCAGTTTGGCTGCCAAAGGGGACGGCACCTGGAGGACTTGCTGCTTCCTATTCCTCCAGGCACTGTTCACCATTTCTGGAGACATCTCACAGCCATCCCTGTTTCACATGGAGTCACATCCCTGGAGATGTTCAAGAAAAAATGTTGACGTGGCACTGAAGGACATGGATTAGTGGGCATGGTGGGGGTGGTTTGGCAACTGGATTAGATGATCTTACAGGTCTTTTTCAAACTTTATGATTCCATGTCCTGCATTATTTTTTTTTCCTCCCAATTGCTTCTTTTGTTTTACTCTGTGCAGTCACAGAGTAAGTTGAGGTGCAATAGCAGTCTTCATACCAACAATTATTTTTGTAATTTTCTGTGGGGTCTTCACATTTGTTATTTTTCTTCTTTATTCTCATCTCCTCTTATCAGGTTCTTCAGAACACTGTTAGAATCATAGAATCATTGGAAGAGACCTTTAAAGGCCATCTAGTCCAACTCCTCTGCAATGAACAGGGACACCTATAGAGAGATCAGGTTGCTCAGAGCCCCGTCCAGCCTGACCTTGGCTTGTCTCTAGGGATGGGGCATGTACCACCTCTCTGGGCAACCTGTTCCAGTCCTCACCGCCCTTATTGTAGACAACTTCTTCCTTATATCCAGTCTAAGCCTCTCCCCTTTTAGTTAGATTTTATTATTAACAGGTGTATTTAATAACACAGTACTGGTTTCTGTAACTATATAACCTTCCCAGTACACTGGATGAGGTGATATTAGAAATAAGATTGTTAATTATATCATCTTATTGTATTTACAATACAGTATATATATATTGTCATGGCTTTATGAATTTTGGTTATCGGTATTCCACATCATAACATCATATAAAGAACTGGGAGTTAAAGAG
>JANHGO010001866.1:0-80751 GCA_024606505.1 Aquila spilogaster
TCTTTATCTCAGCCCACGAGTTTTCTCACTTTTACCCTTCTGATTCTCTCCCCCATCCCACTGTGAGGGAGGTGAGCGAGCGGCTGCGTGGGGCTTGGTTGCCGGCTGGGGTTAAACCACAATGCAAATCAAGTTGCCAGTCTATTTCACCTTGCATCTGTCTATGGGAGAGCTTCGAACTGGTTTTAACAGCTGCACAAATTGTGCAGGTAAGAAGCTCTCCCTCCTTTTGAGGCTAAGACTGAATATTTTGTCCATGGGAACAAGAGCTTTAGAGCAAGAGCTATTTCTCTTGCAGAGCTGTAGAAATAAGACAGCTTAACAGCACATTTTTTTAAAAAGTATACTTTAAAAAAACATTTTCTGGAGCGAAACTTCACATCAACATTTATTTATCTTCCTCTAGGGGAAGGACTAGAGGTGGTGCAATACTTTGCTGTTTAATATCCAGTGGAAGAAATAGCTTCACTTTCGTACTAAAGATGTTGTGTTAGTATCACTGAAACCATACACCTCTGTGCCAGCCCGTCCAGTGTGCAAAGTTCACAGTGTGTTGTTATGGAAGCTCAACAGTATTTTCTTTTTTGTGAGGATATTTTGTCTAGTTTTTGGCACTTCACTTTGTGTTGGAAATGTAACAGTTTCCTCCTAGGGCATGCATGATTTACAGTAATACCCTATTATTTAGATATGGGAGCACAAAGAATGTGTTTGCGGAAAAAGGCGCTGCTTTAGGAGGACTGTAAATTGAGTGAATAGGTGCATTATGGGGAGGCTGTTTTTTCAAGATCTCCAACAGACCATAGTTGTAAAGCTTTCTAAAGAAATAAAAAGAAAACCACTATATATGAAGTGGAGCCTTTTGTCTTAAGTTACTACTTGGAGAAATGTTTCATTGGGATAATTCAAATATGTTACTAATTAAAAAGGATTTTTACAATTTTAGGTATTCAGAAATTTAATTTGTATTAATAAGGTCTTATTTATTTGTTCAATTTAATGACAGTGGTACAATAAATAGCCTTAAATAAAACATACACAAAGATTTTTTGTATGTGTTCTCAAGCTATAGTTAGGGCACAGTGAATCAGCCAACAATATGCTTTGGTTGTTGCTTTTTCAGTAGGAACTCCAAAGAGATTTAGAAATTGCCTGTCCTTACCAAAAGTATGTATTTCGAAAGCTCCTGTTGTTGTGATCAACAAATGGTAAGTTTGCTTTTGGCCCAATTAAAGATCTGATCCAAAGCCTATTGAATTTAACTGGGCTGGTTCCAGTCATTTTAAGAGTTCTGGATCTGGGCCATATTTTTAGCATAATAGATGATGAAGGGCAGTAGTTAAGCACCTGTCAGTTCTTTCTAGCAAGGCCACATCTGGATTTTCTTGTAGCTTGCTTCTCCTATATTTTAGACTTCAGTCCCACTCCTTGTGGGCCAGGCTTCTATTGTTTTTCATACTCCCATCCTTCCCCTCTTCTTGAATAACCATCATTAAGCAAGCATGACAAAGTACCGGTGTATAAAACATAAGATCTGCCAGAGTTTGCATGTTTTGGATTTCTTTGTGTGTTTTTCTTAAATTTGTTTTTGCCAACATCTGTCTTCTGTGTCTCTCATATATTTGCTGTTTTTCTGAGATACTGGAGGAGTGTTTCTAACAAAGAACACCACAGATGTAGCCACAAAACTGGCAATTTAGTCCCTTGCTGGAAAAAAGCTATGAAACAGTCTGCCCAGTTAGGACGTTAAGGGAATGTTTTATTCTTTTCCTTCAGATCAGATTGTTTTGCATGCTGTAAATGGGAGTATGTTTTTAGGACATGTGTTTTAGGGAAATGTTTTCTTATCTGCGTAGACCTGATAAACCAGGCCAATTTCATACTCCTAATAGTTCTAATAGTTTCTTTGCAATCAAGTAGGTTTTGGTCTGAATTAGTGCATGTCTTCAAAGTTCATCTGAAAATCAGGATTTCATAAGGTTTGAGTTGTATCAGAGGAGGTGCTGGAACACTAGTGTATGTTGTCACACGTGTCATAACTCTTGATTCAAACAGTCTCCGGTGTAAAATTAGCTTATGGATGTGTTGAATTGGAGAGTCGAGAGCCGCTGATGCCTCACTCTTCTGACAGGCACTGAATGCAGAGGGCTTGTGAACACTGTGTTTATATAATGCTTTTGGAGGGGGAAACTTGCATAAACACCACTACTTTACATTGCTGAAGGTTATTGCTTTTGAGCCACTCATTGTTCTTAGTAACTTGCTTGAGAGTCTATTAGGTAGGTTTAAGATGAATGTGGCTTTGTGATACTCTTGCTGTTCAGCTGCTGGGATGTTTGGAGGAGGCAGGTGGGAAGGAAGGGGAAGGAATGCAGAAAATATCAGAAAATACTGCAGGGAAAAATTACTGCAAAATTCGTAACTGTCAAAACCTTTAAATAGCTTGCCGTGCCAATAAAACATCAGTTGAAATACATTGCTGCAGAGCTCAATTCCAGGCAGACTCAATATTACTAAGAAATGAGGAGTGATCCTGTCTCTCATTATGGCACTTGTCACTTTAAAAAGATTGCTAGATCTATTGGTTGAGGTTTAAATGGGCTATGAGTAGAACCCAGTTTCTAACATACATATATACACACGCACACCACAAACATACATACATCTCTGTGTGTGTGTGTGTGTGTATGCATGTATATATACAGACACCCAGGAAACCCATAATGGAAATAGGACAATTACACTTTGTTTAGAAGACTCAACAGTTTAATTTTTTCCTCATCTCATGCACAGTTATAAACCCATCAAGCAGGGACCTGCATTCCTCTCTACTTTCTTTCTGTTTCTCTGTTACTGTAGTTGACCCAGCACAGCTTATTTTTCCCCAGCACAGCTTATTGTTCCCTCCTCCTGCTGCACCTAAATAGTGTTTTAAATAATTTATGTATGAGGGATTTGTGAGTGAAAGCTATGTCCAAACAGGAGATAGTGGTTTTAACTTTTCAGGCGTTTGACTAGAGCATTGAAACTGCTCCAGAATTTTGTTTGATTTGGAAAAGGAAACTGTATTTTTTTTTTCTCTTGGTAATAAAATCTCTAGGGTGAATTTTGATGGCTGAGGTCTGTTTTTCTGAATTTAAGCATCAAGTATGCATACCTGAGATTTATGCCAAGGCAGCTGGAACTACTGTGACTGATCCTATGGAAAATCTTCAAGTGAGGCCATGCCAGAGTGTTACAGGTGTGTTCAGGGGCTCATGCTTTGTACTGTACCATTTGATTTTGGTCCGAAGAATTATAAGATGTGGATGTCTGAACAATATGCAGGATAGGAAACTCAGCTAGGAGAGCTGAAACAGGGTCATGATGTTACTGGGCATAGCTAGTAATTGGGTTTAATATTTTTATTTTGGATCATGCTACAAATTACTCATTCTTTAAGAGCTGAGCTAATTTGATCATAGAATGAGAAGGCTATAGAGAGGAAGGAGGAATAATTAACAATACACAAGTTGGCATGTGCTGTGAACTTGCTGTCTGGCTGAGGAAAGGATCAAGGGATGTACGTGCACTAAGCTGTCTACCAGTGGCTGGGAGCTGGTTAACTGCTAATCCAGGAGCTGCATGCTGCTGGCTCTGAAGCTGCAGGCTTTACTTGGCAACAGGATTTTGAAGCATTCAGAAAAGAATGGGACTTGCTCTTCTTGTGTCCTTGAGGAGTGACACATGCTGTTTATCATAGCTGTGCAGTACAAAGACTGAGAAATCACTTGTGAAGGAGGAGAAAGAAATTTTAGCAGACATGAACATGTAGAGGAAGTGTAGGAACTCTCTACATATGTAAAAGAAAGAGTAGAGGAAAGTGTGCACCTGGAACACATCTTCGTGGTATTCTTTGTCAAGTAACTCTTAATACTGTCTGATCTATCAGCATGTGCAATGGCCTTGTGCTTTAATTGTACAGTACTTTGTGAAAAGACAGGCTTTGGCTAAACGTTTAGCAGAAGCACAGGAAGAGGCAATGGTCCTGGCTGTGCTGCTAGGGGAAATCCTTTTCTGCTGCAATGAAGAATTTGCCGAGCTCCATTCTGAAATGGGAGGGCATGTTTTTGGGCTGCTAGTAGGTGTGGAAGGAATATTTCATAGTGAGATGGGGGTCTGGGAACAAGACAGTTTAAACTCCTAAGCAATTCTTGCCCTATCCATGAGAAAGTGATATTCAAGCTTCTGCAAGAATTGAAATTACTTATAAATAATGGGATAGGGTGGCTTAAATCAGAACATGTATTTCTGTGCTGACAATGTACAGCATCTGCTTCTGCTTTAAGCAGGGACCGAAGAGTCTTGGCAAAAAAACAGCCTTTGGCATCACATGCACGGGGAGCTAATAAAAGGCTATAAATCGAGCAAATATAAGGGCCTCTTCACATTGACATTTCCCTTTGAGAAAGTAGTTAGGGATGGGGATGAAATTTTAAAGCGAACACATGCATTGGGAGACTCTGAGTGGATCTCAAACAACAGCAGAGCAGAGAATGTATTGGTACTTTCTTGTGGACTATAAAATATCTAGTCTTTAGAGATTGAGCTCTAAGTCAGAAATTTTGCCCCAGACTCTGCTGCCTACTTGACAAATGGCTCAGCCTATGGTATGTCTTCCATTTCTGATGAATCTTTGAAGTGTACTGTGTTGCTGGATGAAACACATGGTATTTATGTTTTGACAGCAAAACAAATACCATGTATTCATATGCTTGGACACTAATCTTTTGAAGAGAAAAACAAAACCCAAACTCAGCCATGATAAAATCTTGGCAGCAAAGTAGACCCAGATGAACTGCATTTTGTATGCAGCACAAAAAAGCTTCAGTTTCTTCTTCCCCTTCTCTGGCTAACTAGCCTTAACGCTTTCCAGTGGATAGTTTGCTGTTGCTTTCAGGCTATTTCACAGGCTGTAGTTAGCTTCGTGCTTACATTCAATGTTCTATTGGTGGTAAAATTCCCCTGATGGTTTTAAGGAGAGTCCATGCATGTGAGGTGCTACAGGACAAGTAAGCAATGGAATTTCTAAAAGAATCACTCTTGGCTACAATTCCAATTGTTTGTAATGAGTCCTAAAACACTTAAAGACTGTATATGCTTGTACAGTGCCTTTCTCTAAAGGGTATTGCTTCACAAGTGGTAATTTTAGGTGGGACTGCGATGAAAATGGTTATGCTAGGCGAAGTTATAGCTAGAGAAAAATCTTCTGCAAGATTGATTTATCTTTTCTGCTTTGGCAAGAGTGTTTTTATTCAAGCAATAGCTGAAACAGTACTGAGCAAATTTGAACTTCTCAGGATCTATTGGGAGAAAAGGCAGATAGAGTGGGAAATGGCTCAAAAACTCCATGTATTCTTTCCTGTGTATCACTGATATAGTCAAGGCTTTGAGCTGAAGTCTTGATTTCTAGAGGTGGGAGTTGTTCTAGAGGTCTTGTTCTGTAGTCAGCTTTTTAGATTGCCATGGAAGGGTGATAACATCATGAGAATAAACTGCACTAAAGGAAGGCCTCTGCAATACTTGTACTTGTAAACTCTGGCTTCAGTTTGCTTAACTCTTTGGCGTGCATTAGACCCATTAATTTTACTGGGATTTAAGCAGGCTCTTCACTCTAACAGTGCAGGTTTTCTGGCCTTTGGTTAGCAAAAAAGCAGGAGTTGAATTACTACCTTTTCTGACAGTGTGCAAACTACCCAGAGAGTTTGTATAGGCATTAGCAGTAAATGACTGGTAATTACTTTAGCTTCCTAACCTAGCAGAGACCCTACATGCTATATTAATCTTCTGATTGTGGAATGAAACAGAGGAAGGTGTTAGGCTGTGGAGGCTGCAGTGTGTGAAGCTTGAAACAAATCTCAGTCAATTGATCATCATAACCAGCTGCTGCCTTTTGGTCAGGAGAAACACAAGACTTAATTGACTTAATAGCAGGAAATACATCTTCTGATTAGGTACCAAGTAATGTTATTTCTTCAACCGATTTCTGTAGAAGTTTGCAGTTTACACTGCATAGTACTGAAGGACTAGCTCAAGGGAGAGAGAAGACTCCTGTATTTTCAGACAGATCTATCCTGGGGGCAAGCACTCCACATGATACGTTTAAAAAGGAGCTGTTTTGAAAGTGTGTCTTCATTCTGGTGACAAAGTTCTGCAGAAGAGCACAGGAAGGTGTATTTGTGGGAAGTGTTTGGTTTAGGACTGGTGACCAACTTTCCAATCTTTCAGACCTTAGTGTTAAGGAAATCAAATCTATGCTTTATGATTTAGCACAATAGAAGTTGTATATTCATTTTATAATATACCATGTAATAGAGGAATGGGAGGTTTTATCTACAAGGAGTGCTATACTTAAAATAAGGGCTTTTAGTGAAATTTAGTACTTTGAAACATACCTGTGGATACTTTTAAAATCTGCAAGTTTCATGCTAACATCCAGTTTTACTATGTAGATTACTTGCTGGCCAGGGGTTTTTTAGCTAACACATTCAAGATGGTTATTTGGCAATGTTTAGTTTTAACTGCCTGGATGGCTAAAAAGCCGAGTGCTTTATTATACATCTCATACTGGGACTGGTCTCAATGCTACCAGAGGCGTGTCAGTTTTTCTGCTGTTAAAGTTGCTAGTAAAAGTCTTGGAGCATGTTTTGGCCAGCTAGAAAGCATTTGAAAATCTCATCCAAGAAACAGAATAGTGCAATCTGTTATTTTTGTGGGATGGTGGGTGGATTTACAATGCAGTTGAACAAAATAAGATCTTGCATAGGCTTCTGAGTCTCTGTAGTAATTCTGCTTCCTTGAGAGCTCAGCTATTACTTTGATTTTTTGTAAATCATCTCAAACAGTAAAGATTTAAACCTGTTCCTTGAATGGAAATTATCAGTTTAGATCTGGGAAAAGCTGATCAGACAGTAAATTGCTATCAGCCACAGCCAATGTGTTCAGACCAAAGGCTCTGACTTTGCTGTTTGACTGCAGATACAGACTATACGGTAAGAGATCCCACGTGTTGCAGAGCTGAATAGGTGATACATTTGGAGTCATAACTCCAAAATTATCGCTTATTTAGCTAGCTGTATATGTAAATAAAGAGATTTAAACTTTGAAAGCACATCAGAGTGAATTTTTGGGCCATTTTCCAGTGATACTTATCAGGACGGCTGGGCAGGATTCTACAGAATATTGTATGTGCGTTTGGGTGAAAATGACAAATGAAAAATCTGTGTTTTCTTACTTTCTCCCCCTCTCTCCCCACTCACTGGACTTGAAATCTGGAAAAGGGCTAAATAAATCTCTTTAACATCTCAGATATTCTGAAATTTAGTCCCAAATGCCATGCCTCAGTCTTGTGGAGTACTCAGAGCATTCAACGGTTTCTCCAGAGAGGATCTGTATCTCTGTACTTCATTCCTAAAAGACTGTAAATCAGTTTCAAAAACCCACAAATACCCGATGGGCTTTCTTTGACACTAAATATCGATCATACACGTAATTGAATATTCTACTTTTGGAGTTTATACCTGAACCAATATAGAACAGAGTGCCTTAATTTAGCATTCAAGTACTGAAAACTTGGCCTACATTTTGAAACTGCAGGCCTTATTTCCCTAGTCACAAAATAATGCAATAATTTGTTTTCTTTAAAGAACATCCACTTTAAGCTGTGATCAGATGCAGTCTGCCTAGCTTCTGCTTAGCCCAGCTGTTTCCTTTCAGGGACAGCATGGTGAGGACAATGGTGGACCTAATTCCTCATTCCCAAGAAGTATGCCTGTAAAGTACAAAACTTTCAGGCGTAGATGATCTGTACCAAGTCTCTTCCCATAACAGCGATGTCTAAATGTAAAAGTAAAAATTGGAAATTGAGTGAGTCTTTAGAAACCAAGATTCTTAAAATAATAATTCCTTTGCTTACTAGCTGAAAGCTAAAGTTTGTAGTTCTATTAATAAAGCAGGTTATGCTCAACATAAAATTAGCTGTTACCAAGCATGCCACTTTTGAAGGAAATGCTTCCGGTAATTCACTGTTGATGTTCTGAACATTCTTCTGCTTTTACCCCTCTTTAAAGTACAGGAGTGAAAGGTCTGGAAAGGGAGGCAGTATTCAGTCAGGTGGACAGAATTTACAGGATAGATACTGTAAATTGAGGTAAACATAGGAGGCAAACACCTGAAAGCTCTTCAGATTATTTACTTGTGTCCAGTAGGTGCTAGCAAATTGTCTTACTAAGCACAGATAAGTAGTAAGAACAGTTCTTGCCACCTGTTTTTTGGTTGTTTTTTTTTTCCCTTCCTCCCTCCACTACAGGGAAAAAAACCAACCCCTTACTGGTGGAAGTATAGCAAATAGGAAGCACTATTACCCCAGTTTTCCAGGAGATGCTTTACTCATGAGCTGTCCCAAAACTGTCTGGACAGAAGATTTACTCAGATCCCAGGGTTCAGTTCAGTCCTCGTTTTGGTTTGTGAAGAAAAGCAGTGTCTTGTGGAGAGGTTTGGGAGACATCCTGCCTTGCATGTCTTTCATAAGAATTGAGATGAGTTTGAAATACAAAACACTATCTCTTCAAAGTATCTTTTCAACTATAGATAAAAGTCAGACCTGCCGGGATGGATTAGCTTTATCTAGGGTGAGATTCACTCTTCAGCTTAAATACTACTGTTCCTCTCCTGTGGATTTTCTGGGCTTCAAACTGAACTCAGATGCAGGAAGATTCGGCATAGGTGGCTGGTGATTTATTTTACCTCCTCTTTAGAGCAAAGTGGTGCCCTGCAAATTTAAATGGATAGGAAGTGCATGGTGAATTGATTGTAATATGGGGTGTTTTTCTGCTCTCTCATCTTTCCTTTGTGCCCGTGCAATGCAACTGGCCATGTGAGTGGTTCGTAGCACGTAACTTCCTGGATTCCATAGGGCATAGGGCAGCCAAGTAAATAGTGCTTAAGCCTACCAGTGATTTGTGTCCCTACTTAAACTGAAATTCTCAGTGTCAAGCCTTTTAGCTGGAGGGTGATCAGAAACACCTTTATTTTGGTGTCAAGTTACAGTTTCAGTCTCATAGAACTAAGCATTTCCCCCCCTAAAATGCAGGCGCTATATATATTGACTTATATTTGAATAAATTACTTCTATTTGTCATATCTTGGCTATATAAGTCGACCAAAAAAAGCTAAAAGGACCTGTCCAAAGTCTTTAGGGAGCTTGTTTAATGTCTCACATAAATACTGACTTACAGAAAGGCTTGTCTTCTACATTAAAGGATGACTGTAAAATAACTAATAAACAGATTTCTAGATTTGTGATCCAGTGGCCAGCTAAAAGAATGTAAGATTTTCATAGAGCTTGACTTCCTGTGTCACAAGAGCTAGAGATCCCAGGGGATGGTTTACAGGAGAGAGTCTTTAATGTGTGAGTGTATGCTTGGTGCAGTTGGATATTGAGAGGGTAAAACAGTGAAAGAATGCAAAAGAAATATCAGTAGGCCATGAAAATTTAAAAATGGACTAAACTTTTGGGGGCCTGAATTTGACAACGTCCCTTTTTAAATATAAGCATTATTTATCCTGTGCTTTACAAGAGGTAAAATATGCTAAGCAATACGTAATCCTTGCCCTGAAGAACTTTCCAGTGCTCAATGGATGTAAAGCACCAGAGAGCGCTATACATGGAATAGGTGGCTTTTGAAGATGTTCAAAGCATTGTAGATATCATAAAAAATCCATCTGCATAAGAAGCAATGCAATGAAAGCAGTTTGCACCGTAACATACTGATGGTCAGGATCTGCCTCTACCTGAAAATGCTAGTTTAGAGGCTCCAGGGTAGTGGTGACACCGACACAGAGGCTACCAGTATTTCAAGGTTCAGGATGCAAGAAGAACGGAAGAAACCCCTTCTTTGTAGAAGTAAAAAAAAAAAAAAGTAGCTTAATAAGCAGAACAACTGCCAAAACAAGATTTGTGATTGTCTCCTGCATGCTTGACTGCAGGTAAAAGGCAGCTCTGAAATTGTTTCAGAGAACAGTAAGATCTTTGTGTATTTTTAGCTGCCATAAATGGTTTTCAAGTATGGTAGAACTGAAGGGGAAGGGGCTGAAATGAAGGGATGTTACAGATGATTTTGAGCAATATGTAGATGGTTAAAACTGTGGGAAAGACACTTAGAGCGGCTGTAAGGAACGAAGACTTTGTAGTAGCTTGAGTGCTTTAAAACTGGGGCGGGGGAGGGCAGAAACAGCTGTGTATATCTGTTGTAATTGTTTAAGTAGAAACTGGCTGTTTGTAATTAGTAGTGTGCCTCAATTGTACTCTGCTTCCCAAAAAAGCACGTACCTTGGAGCGCATGTCCTTCTGGGAGTTGGGAGCATCGGAGAGCAGTTGGAAGAGAGTTTTGTCTGGGAGCCTGGGCAGAAGGAGAGGGAGGTCAGACTTCTCTTAGTCCCTCTCAGCGTGATACAGATGCAATCGCTGTCTCTGCTGGACTTTTCGAATGGATCCCATCCCTGGGCTCTGCAGCCCAGGGTTGTGCACACAGTGCTTCTCCATTTGTGATTCCGGGAACAGCACTCTTTTCAAAGCTGAAGGCAGAGATGAGTGAATGCTGCTCCAGATGGGAACTGACAAGTTTGAAAACATGTCAGCATGTGTGTATTTTTAATTTCAAAGGCATCACGCTAGCGTTAGAGAGTTGCTTTAATTCTAGAAGCAGCTGTGTAGAACTAGACAATCCCTGAACATCTCTACTGTAACACAAGCACATTGGCAAAAACACAAAGCCCCCAAAAGGGGCTCCTTTTGGCCACTTAATTTGTAATCAAGGTAAAATATTCCCATCTTTTGGACTGATCAACTGCATAATGAGGATGTTGTTCTTTGGACTAATTTTGATATTACACATACCAACCACAGAACACTAAGGAGGAAATATCTGTTATGGATAGCTATATAATACTGGCTTTTGAAGTTCAGTCCATAGAGTTTGGTGAGGTTCAAACTGAAGATTATTCTAAATGGATTCTATTAATAGTGATGCTGCTAGGAGACTGAGCCTGCTTTCTCTGTACAACAGCTGATGTGTGTTCTGAAATATGTTTGGTGTTGGTGCTTGAGATGTAGATTTGGAGGTGGGAAAGATTCTTAATGCAAAGTTTCATCACATAGTGATTTTTTTATTTCCTAGTTGTCTCTAAAAATGGCATTGTTCTCCAAGGCCATTGTTTGTCCATAGGGATGCTCAAAGGGGATGGAGGGTGTGTCTCCAGTTTTGATAATGGGAGTCAAAATACGGAACTATTTACAGCTGCTTCTCACTTGCTTCCATTATGCAAAACTGATAGGATCAACAGCAGCTCTGGAGGTCACATCTGGTGTGCCTTATCTATTGGCAGGAAGGCAGTGAAAGGCAAGATTGAGTGCTCAGTGTCTGTGGGTATTGGAGACCTCTGAGAATTCCTTAAGAATGCCAAAATGTAGATTACAGTGAGGTATCTAAACAAATAAACATCTGGGTTCAAACTTCACTCCATACCTATACTCAACCTGCTGAGCTGTAAGCTAAAGTAGAATCTGAGTACCTGATACCTTCCTACATTAATTCTCTCCTGAGCATGCACCTTTGTGAAATAAAAAGGTGGAAATATTTGGTATTGTTAAACAATATCCTAATTCATGGCAAAAAACAAGCTTTATTTTTTTTAATTGACATTCCTAGACAAGTGATTGGCGCTGCTTCATCACGGGCTTCACTAAGAATGATTTTTGTTTCTTTTATGTAGTTTGTCAATGTATCTGTATTATTGCTTATATGCCATAAATCTTAGAACGACGACCTGTGATAGTAGCTGTGCAGTACAAAATGTTTCTAGGCTTAATCAGTGACTCCATCAATCGCTTTCATCTCAGTGAAGACTAGAAATAGCATCTGCTGAAGTGATAAACCGAGGTCCTGCAGCAGCCAGCAGTTTGCCAAGTCCTTGCACAGTTTCCTTCATGAGGAGAGCGGTTTCCAGAGAATGCTGTGCATTGTTTCAGGTGTGTGGAGAGCTGCAGAGGTGCTTGGTTAGTGGCCTCTAGCAATTGACACTGGAGGGCTTTGCCTTGTCTGCTGTGATCTTTTTATTGCCTTCCTGCCTGAGAATAATGAGCTTTTAGTTGTGACGCTTAGTGAGATTAGACCTTACATAAATGGCCCTTACATAAAATGCAATAGAATGATAAAGTTACCTAATTAGTAACATACAAAGCAGACTATATAATTGCGCAGGAAGTGAAAACTACAGATGTGAATACCTGGGCATGCTGTGTGATGTTATTTTAGAAAGCCTAGTTTTGGTTTATATTTTTTCATGTGCTTTATATATAATGTCAATAAGCCTAAGAAACCTGAAAAATATTTCTTGAGCAAGTTCTAATCATTGGGCTCTGCAGAAGAGATTGAACCAAAGTTCATCTTAAAAGAAGAATGAAACTAGGAATATATTAGACTGGGTTTGAAATAGCTTACTAAGTTAGGGCAAGCTGTGTCCAGTTAGATACCATTTGATGATAAGAACGAGCCTGCCAGAGGTCTAACAGTGAAAAACACTAAATGTTATGGTTAGAGCTTGGATGCTGCTTGAATGATTCAGATGTTAGTATTTCCCAACTTCCCAGATAATCTGCAAATGTTAAACTCCTAGTTGTTGCTTTTTAAAAGACATTTATATTGGGCAACTTCTTATCTGTCTTTACTATTTTCGGTATTCAAACCAAAGATGCCCAGATTGAATCTGAATACTATATAAGGCTATTTACTCTTTTTAGACTGCTTCCTAAGGAAATGCCAGGCTTCTGCGATTGCCCTGTCAGCTGAATAACTTCTGAATTCATTGGTCAGCTTTAACCACATTTGAAAAGAGAGCTAGAAGCCTGGAAAAGCATTGCTCTCTCTGAAATAGAAGAGATGACACAAGTCAATGTTTCAGCTCAGGAGAAAGCAGCATGCAGGCAGCATTCAGCTGTTGCACATCATTTGACAGCAGCTGACCACTGAACTGGCCAGTGTGGACTGGGGGTCAGTCCGCATCCGCAGAGCTCCTGACTGCTTGTGGCATAGACTGTCTTCTGCCTGCTAGAATTACTGGAGAGATGTGTGGGATTATTGGAAGGAAGGGGTGAATTGGTGAGAGGATAAAGGATGCAAAGAGGAAATTAAGCTTCTTCACTTCTGTGCCTGTGAAGTAACCTGTGGGTTTTGTTTTGTTTTCCCTATTACCTGAGTAAATAATTCAGCTTTGTTCTGTGTAATCTAATAGAGTGTGATTAAGAAATGAAGTTGCTGACAGAACCCACTTATTTTCCCTTCTCATGCATGTGGAAGGATTTTTCATTTTTTCATCTACACATAATTTTTGAGTCAGAAGTTGTTTCATGCTTCTTTCAACACCAGCTTTTAGGAAACTTGCTTCTGTCCACCCATAAATAGACTAATCACTACAGGCATGATTATTGGTTCATTAGCAGTATCTGTTTCTAGTTCATACAGCCCTAGCACACTATAGGACATACAGTATCTTTTCCCTTTAATGCTTGGCCTTTACTTATATTCTCTATTTATATATGAACTATATACACATATATTTCTAAAACAATATATGGGAAGAGATGTAAGAAATACCTGAGAATGTCAAATGGGACTAAATGACAGGGAGAAGATGCTACCTCAAACCTGAAACAAATTTCCTCTGAAATGTAGCTATGATGCTTGGGTTGTTTTTCTTTGGGGCTCATCTGACTGCTTGAAGTTAAAGAAAATGAAGTGCTGTATGATTTGATATTATTGCAGGGAGAAACTTCATGGGTCATCAAATTCAGCCCTATGAAAAAAGTACATTCAACCAAAAGCACAGTTGATAGATGTACCTGCCTTTCATCTTGTGTCTTGAACTGCTTCAAATTTCTGATAGTTTAGATGTCTTGCTTTGAATGTGAATGGAAGATTTTATTGTTGGTGCTAAATTATGATCTTGCTAGCCCTGTCTGCCCTGAGCTATACCAACAGTGATGCAAGAGTGCTAGAATAGATAAGATGTGATGAATGAGTAGTTCTTATGGGTTTTTTCCCTAAGCATGTGCTGTTGGCCACTGTCAGAGGCAGGAGACTGAGCCTGTTGAACTTGTGCTCTGATATGATACAAATGTTATTTTCTCAAGAATTTTGAAAATCATTTCCCTTTGAAGCAGAGGAGAGGAAGAAGGAGAGTCCTGCGTGACTGGACTGCTCTAATGCCTCCTACATGGGCCAAGGAGGAGGACTGCAATTTCTGAGCAAAGTATTCATGTTGCCTCCCTTTACCAAAGGACTGATGGTTGCACATTGTTCTTGTCTGCCACACACCACTTACCCTTGTACTTGTTCAGGCAAGCAGCTTTGGCAAATGTTTTCTTCCTCTATCACGCTCATGTATCAAAGAATATCTGTGGAAATGAGGGCTAATTAATCACACTCGTATTTTGAATGAGAACTGGAAACTGTGCAGAGAAATGTATTGGAGGTTCATAACACACCACCTTTGAAACAAAATGTTTGTTCTTATCTTTAACTTCGCAAAACAATCTGTGTCTTAGCCAGAGATTCTGGTTTTTATTTGAAAGGCATGACTGGATGTGAAAAAGGCTGGATCGGGACTTAATGTATACAAAGTTTAGGACTGTAAACTATTAAATCTACCATCTATCTAATATCTAAGTTTCTAAGGGGGTCTCTAGATGTCACTGGTGCAAATGTGACCATTTTTAATATCTGAAATTGCAAATAAAGAAGTTAAGCCTGGTGTTATGAATAACAATGTTTTCACCAGTAAATTCTTTCTGAGTTTGCTGTTTTATTGGTTCACTGCCCCTCCTCCCTCCTTGATTAATTTGAATTTCTAAAGTTTCCTGACTTTAACATCTATGAATTTAAAAAACTGGATCCTAAAAATGCTTGCACAGACATACATACAGGGTTATTCAGGTTTTGACATTAAAGCTTCGCTAGCAGTAAAAAAATGGAAATAATCTTAGTGCATCTGTTTTTAACTGGATGATGAGTCCACTTCTGATTTAATAAGGAAATGGAGGGAAGCAGTGTTTTGCATCTGAATATCCAGCGCAGATATGAGTGGAATAATCTCTCAATTAAACTTTTAGGGTTTTTTCCTTTCTAAATGTTCCAATTTAGGAGGCTTAGGCCTTAAACTTTTCCATTACTTCTTAAGGGACCCTATTGGATGGGCCTTGCACAAGGAACGTACGATGATCTCTGATACTGACAGGTCTTGAAAGCTCCTGAATAGAATAAATATCCTTTTGCCCTTCTTAGAGATGGCCTTTTTTCCCTTTTTAGAGTTTGGATGTAATCCAAGAAAAGGCTAGGAATTAGCTCATAGGCAAATAAAACCTGACTACTTGCGTTGGCTCCTGAATTATGAATTGAAACTTCAT
This sequence comes from Aquila spilogaster, assembly GCA_024606505.1. Lineage (NCBI taxonomy): Eukaryota > Metazoa > Chordata > Aves > Accipitriformes > Accipitridae > Aquila > Aquila spilogaster. Next base: position 15,500 of record JANHGO010001866.1, read on the forward strand.
AATGGAAATCTGAGGCCAAGTAGTCTAAACATAAAAGTTGCCTTGTTTTGTTTTTTGAATGGCTGCAGGTAGTTCTGCTGTTTTTCTTCTGTGTGGCTTTTGCTTCCCTTCCTGTTTCATTCTTACTTGTTTTAGTACCTAATTGTAGGCATACAATGAATAGAGCAAAGTCGTAATTAAGGGGTACAGGAAGCTTTCCAAATGCATGTAAAATTTGGAAAACATGTAGCTATTTAACTTCACGTTTAAATGTTTAGTGTGATAAGCGTTTAAGGGAATGACTGCAAGATTATGTAAATATGTACATAGTACCAAAATAGCTTTTATCCCTTTTTTTTCCTATAATGTTCAGGGGAGATTGTAATATTGATTCAGTGATTCCCATGTGCTAATTTTGGCTAGAAAATGTCAATATTAATTTACTTAATGTTTCTTCTGTCCATCTCATCATCTTAGCCTTGATTGACTTTCTTTTTTCTCTCCACTCTCAACTTTAATATTAAAATAACTCAATTTAATGTTTACATCATCTCCATACCCTTAGTATAATGATAGAGGCCTGCACGCCTGTAAGTATACCTGAAAGTATTTGTAGGATCAGGCTCAGATGCAAAAAAGTTACAGCTAGAAGGAACCAGTAGTCATCTTGTTTCACCACCTGTAACCCGTGGGCATTACCTTTTATCATTGCAAGGAACTCAGTATCTTATTCATTAAAGTACGTTTTTCTGAAAAGCTTAGAGCTTTGATCTAATGACACCAAGTGAAGGATTTTCTGTCTTGCTGCTTCAGTTTTGTTCCAGTAACTAGTGGGCCTCACCACTAAACTTCTACCATATTTGTAATTTGTCTTGCTTGAACTGTGCAACCACTTGTGGGATTGAGACCCACTGTGCCTTCCCTACTAGGTAAAGAGTCTTTTAGGATATATGTAGGGATTACATTTTGGTGTTTATAATTGTCTCTTCCCAACAGATAGAGTGTTTAAAATCTCTTACAGAAACTTTTTTTTTTAACCCTCAAATTCTTTTCATGGTGGCTTCTTTTCTGCCACCTTCAATTTTCCAATACAAATTCAAAAATTTGAATACCCAAATTTGAATTTAATACAGCAGTGGTGCCACAGAATCACTTGCTGACTTCCTGCTCCCTTGTTTCAGATAGCTGCAGGCTGTGTTAGCCATTTATTCATTTTGTTGTGGCAGTGACAATTACCTGCCAGGATGCTGAAGTTTGTCAAGAGTCATCCTCTATTCTGTAGCTATTGCCTGTGCTCTGTGTTATCAGAGGTGTAGCTCTGCCTCTGGCTTCGCATACTTTAACTGATGTCAACTGAATGTATGCACACTTTTGGTTGTCTTTGTCTTTTTGGTTTGTATATCATTCTGCCAATCTATGTGTTAGCAGAACATTTTTTCCAAAGAATTTGTTATATCTAGATTTCAGCATTTTTATGGATCTGGATGAGCATCTGGCTAGCTCTGATTAATGCAAAACCAAACTAAAGCAATTCCATTCCCCAGTGACTTTATGCTGTCAGCTACTTTGAGATCTGTCAGTTGGCCAACCCTTAATTCGTTTAACATGTGCTTTATTGACACGAGCCAAATTTGTAGTCAGAATATCTTGTGGTATAAGTCATATGCCTTGAAAATCTTAACTACTCAACTAGCTCTACCACCCAAACCAGTGATTTCAAATTCTGAAATAAGGTTTGTTTGAATATGTCATGGTTTAACCCCAGACAGCAACTAAACACCATGCAGCCGCTCGCTCCCTCCACAGCACCCAGTGGGATGGGGGAGAGAATCAGGAAAAAAGTAAAACTAGTGGGTTGAGATAAAGACAGTTTAATAGGACAGAAAGGAAGAAAATAATGATGGTGATGATGATGATGATGATGATAATAATAATAATAAGAGTTGGAATATACAAAACAAGTGATGCACACAGTCGGCGACTGATACCCAGTTAGCTCCCAAGCAGCGATCCCCCCCAGGCCAACTCCCCCCAGTTTATATACTGGGCATGACATCACATGGTATGGAATACCCCTTTGGCCAGTTGGGGTCAGCTGTCCTGGCTGTGTCCCCTCCCAACTTCTTGTGCCCCTCCAGCCTTCTTGCTGGCTGGGCATGAGAAGCTGAAAAATCCTTCACTTAGTATAAACACTACTTAGCAGTAACTGAAAACATCAGTGTGTTATCAACATTATTCTCATGCTGAATCCAAAACATAGCAATATACCAGCTACTACAAAGAAAATTAACTCTATCCCAGCCGAAACCAGGACAGAATATCAGTATCATAAACTCCTTGAGATTGGCATTAGTTGCATTCCTGTCCTTTAATAGAAACCTATGCAAATTTTTCAGTTTCAGTCTGTCCTTGACTGTGGACAAACGAGGCTACAGTTGCCAAGGCTGTTCTACTTTAAGTGTTAGTGTGAGGTTAGCAGTCATTTCTTCTGGGTGCCATGGAGAATTGCATCCCATTTATCCTGCACTGTGAGATTTACCTTTAAAAATGAACTCATTACAGGCAGAGTATCTGCTGATGCTGTTAAAAACTGTAAACAGACTGGAAAATATGGAGACAATACAGTATGTGTTGTGTGAGGAAGGTGTTTCAAATAGATCACAGACTGCTGGCTTCCATCAAGACATCAGTGACTCTTGTAATGTGCTTCTGTCTTCCAAGTGCCGGTCAGAGGTCAGAAACTCTGGTAAAGACAGTGTTTGTCCTTGATGTCATTGTTTATACTTCGATTCACAAGTCTAGTTTCTTCTTGTGTTCAGCGGAAAGAGATGTTAATAAATGTTTCCAGATAGGAATGCTCATCACAGCTTAGCTAAAGTTAACATGCATTTCTTAAATCTTGGAACTCCTTGACAAGTGGAGAAGCTGGCCTGGCCTCCCAGTCAAAAATTAAACTGGGGCTACTGCAGATTTCAGCTTGACCTCTTGCTTTAGATTCTCAAGTTTAGCAACTGTTGCAGTAGCTTCCCAGGACCCAGCGTCTTGGGAAGGGTACCTCACTGTTAACATCACACACACACACTTTGAGGGTTTGGGAGGAGAAGCAGAATTGATTAGATGAGATGGCTTTTTTCTGCTTGGAAGATAATACTGAAGAGGCTCCAGAATTTTCAAGGGCTTGCCTCTTTGCAAATTTATATCACTAAATTGTAATTTCAAAAGAAGAATCTGTTACACTGAGGGAAGATCTGCATGGAGTTTAAAATCAGGTCTATTTTAGTTTTGCATAAATCCATCCTTACTAATCTTAATCTGTCTTTACTAATCTTGCTAGCCTTCAGCGGAATTGGAAAAGGCTGTTCTGAAATCGAAATAGTGCAAACTCACGTCAAAAATCACTTCCTGAAGCCAGCTGGTATGCAGTCAACACCCTTTACATGCTTCTGATGGAGCTTCTGATGACTTAAAATATCCATTATGATGTCTTTATTGAAGTAGCCATGCTGTAAGGGCGAGGAAGAGCCATCTGCTCACAGCGGGATTAATCCAACTGATGGCCCATGAGCGTGCTGCTTCTTCACGTATCTGCCTCTGTGAGTGATGGGAGAGGCAGTTGCTGTCATATCACCGTAGAGATAGGCATGTGGCCCACTGCACTTGAAAAAATTCTCCCAAGATGCCCAAGCTTTTATTTGCTACACCAGCAACAAAAGAAACACTTGTTCAGGGTGTTTCCACCTACAGCTTGTACTGCTAGAAAAGGAGGATGGAACTAAAATCCATAGTGTGCTCAATATTACTTCAAAATTGAACCATGGATTAAATCTCCTTTTGCTTAAGGAGTGTAATAAATATTTATTTTGGGGAAATGGGAATGTCAGCAGAACAGATAAATACAAAAAACAGTTCGAGATTTCTTTTTCTTCCTTTTAGTTCCTTTGAGGTTTTTCTTTAGGGTTTCATTATTAACAATGAAATAGCAAACTTGCTCAAGGGCAGAATTGTGCTCTGAGAATCATAAATGTGGTTATAAAAACAATTTTTTCCTCCATGGTACACCAGATAGCTTAAATTTTAACCCTGTAAAGCAGGATCCATGAATTGGGCCATATGAATTTTTGCTGATAAGGTTTTGAATTAATCCCATTTTGTACAGACCTGTGCTTGCAGAAGCTTAAGGAAATTCATCACAGTTGCAGATTGTTTTCCAAGTAATATCCTCATGGACTATGAAGCCTATCCTTTTATGATAAATGCATAAAGGTTTTGCTTAACTTCATTTTTGAGCCACTCCATCTCTAATCTCTGTTGCTCAGTTTTTAAGTAGGCTTTGGCAGTCTGGCTGAACTACAATAGTGCTGACATTGAAATCACACAGCACGATGTGGGGGGAGGGATGTTAGAAGAGCTGTAATGTATGTTCACTGTAGACAACGCTTGGATTTTTCCTCCCCTTTGATAGGGCTGAAACTCTTACTTCCTGCACAGACAAGCAGTCAGTGTGATTTTTGAATATTTGGGTGGAGGAGAATATGCAGCAAAGTAATTCAGCTGTAATCCCTAAGGATGGGATAACAAATAACATCCCTGCTGTACAGGCAGCTACAATTATTTAGAAGGTGTAAAGGGGCTTAATGTTCTGAGGAGCTGCCTTTATAGCATGCTTTTGAGTAGGCACATCTGTAACTTTGCAAATGAAATCACTTGCAGGCATAGACGTGGCTGATGGTTTGTTTGCTCTGTTGAGGAGGTGACTAAGCATCTGCAACCCACTGGCAGGTGTGCTGAGAGCTGCAGGTGTGGTTTCCAAGGCCGTCTTTGGAAAACAGTCATTTGCTCGCAGTGATCAATGCATTGTCGTTACTTGTCTTTCCAGAACAATCTTTTTTGAGAAGATTACAGCATTAAGTAAATATTTTTCTTTATAACAGTGTTATTTTTTTAATCTGACCGGGTAAGGGGGAACAACAGTAGCTCTAGGAGGAGCTTTAGTAGATAACTTTCTCTTGTGTGTTCAGTACACAGCCATTCTGCTCCAGGTGGGTGTACCAGGGCTTACACTCCAGGGCTGAAACGGGGGCAGCAGGGGGACATTTGGACCAGCATTTATACTGCCACTTCCAAAATCTGGGCCAAAGTATGAATGGTTTTGAAAATCAACATCTCCATTTCAGACATGGTTCCCTCATAGCAGCAGACACTAAAATTTGAATTTCTCCAGATTCAGCAACTATCTTGAGATAACTGCAAAGGGGAAGGATTATGTGAAGAGATACTGATTCGCTATTCTTGTTTGTGAGTACGCCTGAATAGAGAATTATCCAAACATTTTTTGTGTTACATATCTGTCTCTAAGGCTGTTGTATCCAGATGACAAGCTTTTACTTAAAAACAAACTTAAAACTCACCTATATAGCTGCATCCAAACTAAGGTTTGTTAAAAGCGGCTATTTGTTGTAAAGCAGTGTGTTGGCCTGTTCCTTGTTTCATAGTTTGGATTTTACAACCTGTGATGTGGTGTTAACCCATGGCAGAAGGGGAGCTGTGGGAGCGTGGGAAGCGTGCACACAGGCAGTGTGTTGGCAGGTAGCGGCTGCGGGCGTGAGCTCAGTTTCCAATCCATTCAGAATCAGATGGCCCAAACCCACCCCAGGTTTAGTCATATTTCTTGAGGTTTCTGTTTAATTCCTTACTTTTTGCTGTCATCTAAGTTAATGTGATCACAGAATGGAGGCTTATATGCCAAATAGCAATGAAATGAAGTCATATGCAAGTGGGTGCTGTTAATTTCAGTTATAGTCATTGAAAGGCTTTGGAGAAATTAAAAGGTTTGGGGTTTGTTTGGGGTTTGTTTTGGTTTTTTTCCCCTAAGAAGGTATAAATGAAAAGTGCACCTTTTAAACAGATGGATGTGTGAATGGTGAGGAGGTAATCTGATCTATAAATATAAATGGAACTTTGTCTACTCACGGCTTCAAGCCAAAAAGCATTAGGTTTAAAAATAATTTTCAATTAAAAACCCCTGCTTTAACTTGAAAACAGTTTTACTTCTGAATAGAATATTTCATACTGAATGACCAGAGAGAAACCCATAGCCTCATGAGGCTCTTCATGAGAATTGCTTTTCAACTGAGCAGCTGTCAGGCATGCAGATCTGAAAGTCACAGCCTGCTCAGCCTCTACCCTTGTTGCCAAAGTTCTGCAGGCCAAATTATTCCCAGTATGACACCTAAAAAAAATTAATCTGTGTTGATTTGTACTTCCTCTTACAGTGCTTTTCTTGCAACTATTACTTCAGCTGTACTGTGTCCATCTAGCCCTATATCCTGTCTTTGACTGTAGCCAGTAGCAGTTGCCTGAAAAGGAGTGTTGGAACAAGCCAGATGAGATGCTTGGCTAAAATATTCTCCCTGCTTCCTACGGCTGCAGTCTAGAGTGCTCTTAAATCAGCAGTAGCGTCTTTTTTTGCACAGTGTCAAGCAAGGATCATAGAGCACGTTGCAGAGAGTGCCCCAGCAGTATGGCTGGTGCCGGGGCTGGGTCTGCCAGTGTTTGGCTTCTTGTGTGGTGGAGCCAGAAGATCCAGCCCCAGATGTCTCCATGGAGAAGCTGTGCTGGTTACCAGGTTGGGAGGGATAGTCTGCTCAGACGAGCATGTGGCTCCTTTGTCACCAGCAGGTCCCAGGCAGCGGTCCCCCACCAGAGTCAGCTACTCAGCATAGGTCTGGGAAGAGAATTTGCTTTTCTGAGCTAAAGCAGTAATATATATTGGGCATAACTGAAGGAGAATGGACTCTAATGTAAATAATTATTGGAATAAGGCTAAATAAGTCGACAACACCTTTTGTAGCCAAAAACTGTTCAGCTAAAGTGGAGAGCTGAAATATGCAAAGGAGAAGCCTCCTCCAGAAAAGCAAAGGGGCACCAGATGTTATTAGGAACTGTTTTGCTATCACGGGAGTCCTGATCCCCACCCTCCATTGCATTTTTAGGCTGTTGCTTTTCTTCCTGAAGACATTGTTCCTGAGGAGGGTGCGGGGGGTCATATGAACTGTGCTTCCCGCTAACAGCCCCACTGCTGGAAACTTATAGAGAGAGCTTTTCAGTTTGCCAGACTTCTGGTGAAAGCCTCTGATCTGCATTACACAATTGAGCCTCAGTTCACGCTTGTCGTGGAGGCCAGTAGCTGGTAACGTGTGGGCAGGCTTCAGTCTGCCTCTGAAAAGGTTTTGTTCAGTGTGTGCCTCTGCTCGCCTCATCGGGCCCTTGCATTTTTCAAAATGTTAAGTATTCAGGTCTGCTCCACTACATTATCTCACAAATCTTCTATTGTTTGGCCCTTTTCTGAAGAGCACGTTATGTGCAGTGGCGTGAACAGTGGCCAAGCCGCATTTGCAGTGCACACAAAGGTGTTCTGGTCTTGAGCTGGTGCCACCCACCGTTGGGTGGTATAGGACTGCTTGAGTCGGGGGTGCTTTGGACTTGTTCTTCTTGGCTTAAACTTGTGAATGAAAGCATGAAAGTACTGCAGTTTTTGTTCAGTGGGGATAGGCTGTGATAGGTACATAATGCTCCTATTCTTGGAGTCATTAGATGGAAGGGAGTTAATATGATAACCCATAATACTTTGTCTTCTATGATCTTGAGAGATAGCTGTGCTTGAGCATCTAATTTCCAATGGAGAGGGTTGGAGGGGAAAAAAAAAAAAAAGCCTGTTAAGGCTCGAAATCCAGTCTAGCCAAGCTGCTGAGTTTTCACCAAAAGCAGGAAACAGATGGATGGGCACAGCTGCAGAAGGTGCTGCGACTTCTATGGAAAAACTACCCAGGCGTGTGCTGCAAGCAGGGATGTCAGCACAGTGCTGCTGTTCTGCATGGGGCCACCGCTCAGTGCCAGTGGATGGATGGTCTCACAGCTCATGCTGCTCATGGAGATGCCATTTTGGAGAGGAACTTGCCTGGCATTACTCCCAGCTCCCAGTGATGCACGCTTCCATGTTCCCAAGATCTGCTCACTGTAGTGGAAGAGGAGGAATGCATCGAAGACTCATTATGTTCCTAAGTCTTACATTTCTGAAGTATGCTGTGGGTCATGTCGTGGTGAGCTTACTTTTATATCCTTTCTAGAAGCACCTCATTGCTCTGTCTCCCTGCTGAATTCTCCATTTCAGACTGGACAGTTGCATGATGAGGAGGTCTTGAAACTTGGTGGGGTTTCAGAGGCAGCCAGAGAAACCTCTGGGGTGCCCTGGGGTGGTGTTTCTTATGTTCTTCTTGAGATAGAAAAGAAAAGAGGGTCCAGCAGCCAAGCAGTGTCCCAGGTCTCTGCCCAGCCACTCATGCAGAGCTAGTCTGATGTTCAATCATTGCTCAAGTGCTACACTTTAAAAATTAGTCAGTGCATATTGTTTATCTGGCACCTACAGTCCTTGAGTCCTCCTGTTTACTTGAAAGGTGCAAATATTTAGATCTCTTCCAGAACCGATCTGTGTTATTGTTATTTAGGAGGTTTCTTTTCTCAAGCAGTTTAGTAATTTTTCTTCTTTTGCGTTGTTTTTGCAGAAATTAAAGATTTTCCAAGCAAGAAGCCTGTGTAAGCACAACTGTGTAGCGTGCTTTCCCTTTTCTAAAGACAAAAGAGCCTTATTGAAATGTGCTTCCTTTCTGACTACTAATGGATTTTCCTTCCTTCCTCCTTGCAATGAGCTTAACATTCTCCCATCCTGTTGGGTGTAAATTTCAGCCTGGACTGTTTTCCCTGTTGAGGTGTTGAGTCACTGGCCTTGAATGGGAACCTGTGACGAGACAGGGAGAAGTCGGGGCTTGGGAAGGAAGAGGTTTTCCAGCAGTTTGGCGGTACATGGGATGAATTTTAAGAAACAAGGATAAGGTGCTATTCATTTTCACCGGGGGCTGCTCATATTCTCTTTTCCTAGTTTTATTTCTGGATGCTTTCTTATGTTGGATCTGGATAACTTCCAAGACATTATAGACAAAATACCTAGAGGAAGAGCTGGTTCCTGCTCAAGAACAATGTTACATTTTAAGCTATCTCAGGTTAAAGGGAAAAAAAATACGATGCCATGTGACTGGAATTTGTTTGTCTCCTGGAGGAAAGATGCTGAGAGTCTTGCTTCAAAGGCTCTGCATAGGAATTATGTCCTGAAGCCTGGATATTCTCCAGGGCTTAATTGCACTTATTCATAGAAACACTAAACTTTATGAACTGGACAGCAGACCTCTAAATTTGGCTCTAAGTACGGAGAGGGTATTGTTTCTTGCATACTCTGATTAGCAACACTGAGCACAGACATACACTGGAATAATTAGTAAAATGGACAGGAATTAAAGCAAGCTTTGCTCTGAACACAAACCGGATGAGCTAAACCAGTCTTTCTATCTGAATTTCCTACTTAAATAAGGTTTAATTTTGTGTGGTGGTGGGTTGTGTTGTATGGGGTATATCTGGTCTCTCTCTTCGCTGTAGAACTTCTTTCTGGTCTAAAGTTTACGGTAGCAGACTGGGATAAAAATCTGCATCTCCTCCCATATCATCTTGCTCTGCAAGATGAAGAAAACAAGACTGAGCAATGTAGTTAAACCAGCAAGAGTGAGATTAGGTTACTGCCTCACGTACATTTTTGCCAATCTCAGAGAAACCAGAATCCAAATATCTTTGTTACTAATATTATCTATGTTTTGGAGGTTTCTTTTGCCGCTCCCCCCCCCCCCCCAATAGGGATGAGAAATTAACTTTTAAAAATAAAACTCAAATTAACATTATTGTAAGCTATCTGAGCGTGTGTGAAAAAAACCTACTGTTTAGTTGGCTTAAGCAAAAAAGGGTGCTTTTTTGTTTGGTAGAAAAGCAGTTAAGCCTTCAAAACCAATTGAAACCAATGTGTACTGCTGCCTTCATGGACTTCCTTAGTTTGCAGTCCTACCTGTGCAGAACTAGCAATGCAAGAGGGTCACAAAAGTGTTTTAGAGGGCTTTTTTCTTTGGTTGTTTTTTTATTGTTCTGCTTTAATTGCAGATAAATTTATAAAGGATAAGATTCTTTAGTAATATTTCTTTTTTAGAAAGCTCCTGTATGAGTGAAACTGAAAGGTTTTGTTGGGTGTTTTTTTTTAAGAACTCTACCTTGAAGGAATATTTTCTTGTTTCTGGTATTACTTAGGATTCATATATTAGATTTTCTTTTTCTATGCAGGTTTCCTCATGGCATCTTAAATAAGTGTGCAAAAAAGCTGAAAAAAAGGATCATTTGGACAAAGCAAGTAGCATGCTTTGGTGTTGTCACAGCTTTGTCAGTGTTGGGGCAAATTGGGAAATGTCTTCTGTTCAGAATTTTATCCACCCAGAATTGAACTGCAAATTAATTTTGAAACTTGCTGCTGAAGGAAAATTAACAAAAAATATCCGATGTGAAAATTACTTTTTTTTTTTTTTATAGTGTTAACAGTTAAAAATGTTGAGTGACTTATTTTTTTTTAATGGAAGTCATAACATTTAGACCTGTAATAATACAACTGCCTTTTAAAATGTAAAATAGCTCCATGAGATTACTTACCTATTGTACATGACATCCTCTAGGCTCCTTAACTAACATTTGCTTTGTTAGTGAGATGAAACAAGGATCTGAAAATGAAAGACAGTCGTGGTTTGGAAGAGCAATTGTTATCAGTGACCTTTGTTTCTTGGAAAACTAAGACCATAGAGCTGGTAACTTTTGCTCTGAAGTATTGAAGCCTATGTTTCAGGCAGATGTGCAGACCCTATTTTGAAGGATTTTGATGATCAAGGATCACTATGTATTTCAGTGAGCTATTTCGTTTTCCATCCTACTTGAAAGTGTGCGCCTTCTTCCTGTCTGTGCTTGAAAAATCATGAAAGAACCGTAGGCTGGAAAGCAGCTAAACTAATCCAGATTAAAGATGCTGCAGTTTGGGGTAGCTGAGGATCTCCTTTCTATGACAATTGTCTACCCAAGTGTAGAGGCTGAATAAAGTGTCATTACAGAATTCACAAGTCTTGTGGTTGCTGACCTGATATTGGAAGATTTTAATCTAACATAGAACAAATATCATCATCATTTTTCATATCTCTGAAAGCAGCAATGTGCTCGGTATCTTTTACGTTTGATTCTTGCAGGCACTTTGAATGCATATCTTATAACCTGTATCCTGCTTTTGAATTTGCAGTGCAATATCATAACACTTCATCTTTCAGTGGAAAAGCCAACTTTAGGATGAAGCCTAGTAAAAGCCTCAGGGTTACACTCTGTATCTGAACTGCTTTAGAGATCAGCCTAGCTGAATTCTAATTTATGGAAGAAGGCTTCCCATGCTGCATTTGCATTGTACACATTTAGGGAGATTGGGAAGAGTTGATCTTGAAGTGTCATTTAGGCTGATTGTTCTGTTTTTGTGAAAATTTTGCCTATAAGAGCTCTTGAACACACACTAATGAGGAAAGAGGTGAATAGAAGTAGACCACAGAATTCTGAATCCGCATTGTACCATATATCAAGAGACTAAACTTTGTAATTAAATATACTGAACAACTCTATCCAAGCCTCTTTACAGTTCAAATCTGAAGTTCGATATTGTGGTGCTAGCCCATCTTGAATCATGTGTCCATCAAAAAATTCAAGGTTAAGAGGGCCCCAAACTACCAATCACTTCCTTTTCTGTTGGGAATGCTTGTAAGATGGCTCTTATTTTTCGTATCTGACATTGGAGATGGGAACTGGACTGGGTGGAGGGATGGAGGTCCTTACAAAAAATATCAGACCAAGTGACAGTGTTGTTCCATCCCTGAATCAGGACACAATAGTAGTGTTATAGCTGCCACAGAGTCCTGTACAGCTGCTAGATGAGCAGTGTCTGAGTCAAGATCAGTGCTGTGGTATTCCCCTTCTGTACCTTTTTATTAAGCCCAATTCTTTGGACAGAAGTAATTTTAGCAAATCTAGGAGGATTTGGGAACTTTCCCCTTCCCTGCCCCTTGGCTTAAGGCTGTGGTTCATCTGAAAACTGAAAATGCCATTTAAAAAAAAGGAAATCACAGGCATCTGTGACAGGTCACTAATCTGTCCTTAAGGAATGGCAGTGAGTGAGAGGGGCAAGTCTGTCATCTGGGCAGGCAGTGGGGAGAGGACTGTGAAGTCTCATCGACTGCTTGGTTAGTGGCAACATACTGAACTGTCAGGCAGGCTCATTAGGGACACGCTGTTAATTTGGTCGGGCAAGCGCTGCCAGGCAGCATTGTGTAGAGTTAAGCAGTGTGAATAGAGCCCGTAAGCAAGCTGCTGGAATCTGCTTCTGTGGTCCCTTTGGACGGGTGTCCTCTGTTTTTGGCTTCTTTTCCAGTTCAAAGTGGCCACGTGGAGTTTTGGCACTGTTAGTGTTGCCCAAAGATTAGTTATAGATTGCAGAAGTAATCTAACTTGTGCTGAGATGAGTTACCCTGCTTCTCTTCTCAGCTGTTTTTGCATAAATACATTTAGCCCGAGTGTCAATTCACTACTTCTGGTGACTTAATTAGAAATGGATTAAGCCCTTTCTCTTTAAAACCCAATTTGAAATGCTATAGGTATTTTCCTTATCTTCACTGCTCACATGTGCTAGGCACCAGCTATATGGCAATTAAAGTTTGCATTTCTTTTCTACTGTCGGAAGATAACCTTTCTCCCCTCCACTTCCCTCAAGTCACAGAGTCCTGCAGGTGGTTTTGGAGGTACGACAGTATGTGCCTTATAAATCCATTGCACTCCCTAGAAGAGCTCAATAGTGAGCTGTAATGTTACGGACTGACCCTTTTGGGCAGAGAAGAGGCAGACCAGTGGTGGGGAAAACCTGCCACGTGCAACCTAGCTGGGTGGGTGTCCTGACTCCTTGTATGATGGACTGGAGTGATTCCTCATGAGATTATTGTAAAAGGTTGAGCAAGGGCAAGAGATTTTTTCCATCTCATAAAGGGAACAACCGGATTGTCTCAATGTTGTCTCTCCCCAGTGTGCATCAGAATATACTGTTAATTCAGGAGCTGGAACCCAACAGAGGATTTTCTGATTCTCTACCATGTGTTTGCCTTTACGACTCCAGTTCCTCTCTCATCCTTTGGGGGTGTTTTTCCCTGACATTGTCAGTCTTATAAAAACTTATTTTTGTTTCTGCCTAGTCTTCTGCCAGAGAAAAGGCTGAAATTAATAATTTTCTGGTAACCATTTTCTACATTTTTACCTGATTTATCTGATTATGTTAAGGCTGGGTCACATACTCCATTAGGATTTTCAAATGCTAGCAGAACCAAGGCAGAAAAAGGTTTCCCAGGAGATCAGCTGTGTACGCTTGCATGGAACAGACTTAGCAGGGAATTGGGCCTGCACAATTACCTTGCAGAGTGCTGCACAGCTCCAGCACTTCTGTCACGAAATACCTGGGGTAATCATTAGTTGTGAATAGACGACGTTCTCCACCTGCTGTGTCAGGCTCTGTTATTGCGCTAGGAGGCTGCCCTTCTCCCCTGAAACAAGAGGAATTCATACCTCTGCCTATTCAGATAGAGGGCTATCTATTTAATGCAGTTCCCCATTTAGGGAAGCAAAGTAGTGTTTTTTCCAGCGGTGGAAAAACACTTGCTGTGTGGGAGGGAATACTTCTTACAAACAAGCACTGAGTTTCCTCATTTTACTTTACCAGGGATTTCTATTAGACTAAGGCTGGAGGGAGGGAAATTTGGAATGATTCTGGGAAGCTTGACTCAGGAAGGGGAGAATGATTCATAGATTTTTATTATTGTTGTTTATTAAGGAGAACAGACCATTGAACCTAATCTTTTGCTTATCTTTCCTTGCAAAAACTTAAAGCACTTATGCAGTGACCCCAGAAGAGTTTGTGGGTTTGAATCAAGGTCTTTCAGCATAAAAGCATAAATCCAAGCTGTGGGAGCTAGCCTACAACCATTTTAAGGTAGATTTATTCCTATTACCTTCATACCTGATAAGTATTTTAATAGTGAATCCTCAGTGCATCCCTTTTCTGTTTGTGAAGCAGGGTGGTAAATAAGTTGTTCATGGGAAATGGGGACAGCAGAGGCACTTTGCAAAACAGATCTGACAAGTCTTGAGACTTGCTACTTTCTGCGTTGTGACAGTGGTCAGTTTATCTCTGGTTATTGCTGGAGTCTCGATGTAAGAGGTCATTCATTCAAGGGTCATTCTTTAGTTTTGATGGGGAAAATTTGATTACTGAGAAGAGCAGCTTGTTTAGTAGCAACCTTTTTTCCTCCTTAATTTGGAAATGAACATTTACTTCTCCAAAAATAACTTTGCTGTTAATTAAATCAAAATATAAGATCAGTCACAAGGTGTACATGAGAAGTTTTTAAGCTCCAGCTTAACATAATTTTAAGAACTATGAGGTGATTTACATTTATTATTGTATTCTGCTACTATGAAAAAAAGATTAGTGCAACATAAACTATGTTTTAATTAAAATTTGGCAAGATAATTTAAATGAAGGAAAAATCAAAACTTGACACAGTCTGTGTCACAACTGTAATTTCATTCTTGTACTTCAGAAGATAATATAACGTAGTCATTTAGCTAATTCCTTAGGTCAATTCTTTAAAGAATCAAACAAACTAGATGTTGCCCAGTTTGTGACAATGGCAAGGCACTCTACTGTGGCCACATGGTCTTACTTTTCCACTTATGGTATCATGTTGTAAAGGCCCGTACACCCCTAATACTTTTGGGTGTGCTGTCAGTGGCTGAGCGTCAGAGAAGCTTCCAAGCTTTTAACTTACTCTTAACTGGTGGAGACTGAAACAAACATCTTCATTATCCTCCCGAAAAATCCTGTTAGCAAAGCAATCTCATCATATCTAAACTACTGGCTTGAATTTTGCTCATATTGTTGTCTGTTAAGCTAGGTAGCAGCTTAATCCCAGCAGAGAGAGAGAATGCATGCAAAGACTCTTCTAGCAAGAAAAATTATATAGAAAGGACAAATGTCCATTGTCACAGCAAGTATAGAAACTTGAACTTAGATCTGTATTTTACTGCACTGGGGAAGGCAGAAGTCCTCAGCTTCCAGAACTGTGAAGCAAACACTTCTGACCAACTCAATACCTATCCTAGAAGGATTTCCTTATAGGCTCAAGAAAACTGATATATGTCAGTAGCTGTAATAAACACATTGTGCAAAGTTAAGTAGTCTCCAAGGCTTTGGATAATCGACAGAAATCTTAATTAAGTTCAACCTCTGATAAGAACTTGTCAGTAATTATAGACATTTAGTTGACATGTAAGCAATCCTCTAAGGTCACCAAAAATAATTTCTTCGTGCATACTTTCTAATGCAGTTGAAACTTTTTTTTGCTTAAAGGTCCAAAGTAACATCAGCCACATGGCAGTGGAAGAGATGTGATAAGGCATCAGAAATTCATCAATAGCTTCTTAGTAAAGCTGCAAAATAAACCCTTCAAACTTTCCTGTAGTCAGTTTATGTCTGGAATGAACTTGTCCTGTGTCCTGTCAGAGAATCTGGATAAGTGTTTTGATAGAAATCAGATATCCTCCATCAGGATTGTTAGTACCTTCCAAAACTGAACTCTGAAAGTGAGCCATGCAGTCAAACACTGGAGTGTATGGGTAAAATTACGCAGAGAGGCTGTATAAGAACAAACATATGTCAAACATAGGGTATAGGCTTCCTCCTAATGGCCTTGGACTTTGTAGCCCACTTAGGTTGCCAGAATTGAACACGATACACAGTTCATGGCTTTTGTGTCTTATTTCTTAATGCAATGCATTGTGTACAAATCATACACTGCAGCAAAATACAGGGATCTGTAGTTACCCTACCAAGTAGCCTGTCTCCTGTCCTTGATTTGACCCCTGGTGTTCCCCTTGGCTGTCCTGATGTCCCTCTCCAAATTAGCAATCTCTGCATAAAGAAAATGAGCATAAAGATCAATCCCAGCAAGAAGGATCCTCATAATGAGACTAAAGGCTCCATTCCACAGAAAGATTTTGTCAGTCAGCAACATGCTAAAATCCACAGTCCAGGCAGTACATCCCAGAGATCATTATTAAGGAATGTGGTTAAAAACTATTTCCCTGGGAGTGATTTTGCTGCTTGGGCAAATCTATCACAGGTGCAATCTATTAGGAAGGCCAGACCGCTTCTTATTAAACAAGGAAGCAAGAATGATCCAAAGAATAGGCAATGATGTGTTGCCTTGCCAGCAAGGAAAGTCCAAGAGAAGACTGCAAATTTTAGTGGAAGTAGAATTTTTGGGGAAGAATCCATAGTCTATAATGGGACTTTTGAAAGGAACTATTTATTCTGTACAAAATTGTCCAGAACTGGTAGTTTAAGAAACAAACAGAAATACCCCAAAAAAACTCAAGCAACCTAACCTGGTTATTGAATGAATGTTGCCCTCTTTTTGTATAGTACAGGTGGGACTGACAATAGATTTAAGTCATCTGCTATGCAACGTGATTTGCTTTGCTATAGCCATTTTCAGCTGCAGCAGCCAACACCGATTGTTCAAGTTGGGTGACACCAGCTTTTGTGATCAGAGATGCAGCCCCCTTTTTTCTTTTTTCTTTTTTTTTTCTTTTTTTTTTTGAAGATGATCAAAAGAATGAAAATTATAGGGACCTTCCTCACCTGAGAGGCACAGAGTTGGGTAAGTAGATATTCTTGCAAATTCTCTTAACAGCAACTCCCAGCTTCAGCCTGACAATACAACACTGATATGTTCCTCTTCTCTCCTAGGAATGAGAACTCAAGATCGAGCAAGAAGGTAAGCTACGTAGTTATTTATAACAAATTCCACATCCATTCAAAAAAGATTTTTCCTAGAAATCCTTTCAATCTGAAATTCAGATATTCTTTGAAGCCAGTTCTCTTGCAAAATTTGTGGTCCTTTTTTTTTTTTTTTTTTTTTCTGAATTACCTTAAAGTACATGTAGAAGGTGATAATTTATTCCTTTGTTTCCTTGGCTAAGGAGAATTCAGTGTGTATTTTTGCTTTACCCCACTAGTTTGAGTGATTCATCTTGCCTTCCAAAATGATTACATGTCTATCAATCCAACTGCAAACCCTTTTTGAAAACTCCTTGCCACTGTTATATATACTGAATAAATCAAAGCCAAACTATCTCAAATACATGTTTCTGTGACACAATAAAATGATTGCTAGGATTATAACTGTCTGTAGCTGGAACTGAGAGCTATTTAGCATTGAGCAAATAAACCAACCAACCTTCCCGTTCCCCACCCCTCTCACTAAAACCACTGGAAAGTGTGTATAACCAGTATTTGATCTTTTTCTGCAGCATCCAGAGGAGCCTGCGGAAGCAACCACCTGAAACAGTCCTCTCAGTACTTTTCACCTGTAGCCCCATGTGCCTTATTTGCAAATCATTGCATTTGGGCTTTCTCCGGGCACTGAATCAGTCTGCTTGTTGTTAAACATTTTTCCACCTGTTTTTGGCTCCACACTGGATTTCTGCTGGACCCTGAAAGCGGTGAATAGTTTTGAAGGAAAATGACCTGACTGAAGCAGAATACAATTTGAAGAGCCCTCCACATGTTATTGCTAAATCCTGGAAGCCTCCCTTCAGGATTAGTGGTTCTTAAGTTGCTTCAATGGCCAGGGCTAGCAGTCCTCTGGTAGGCAGAGCAGGTCTCAGGTGGCCTCATTGGCTCTGGTTTTGCATCAGGTTGTTTTCACTCCTTTTTCCTCAGAGCTGTCTTTCCTCCTCAGCTACTCTTCTTCCTCTCTTACTCATGCGGTGTTGCTCTTCTGTGCAAATACACGTAACTTAAATCATGGTTGCTCTGGTTCCACCTTCCGTTTTTTGTATTTGAGTATTAAATTTCACTTTTTTTTAAATCAAACCACAACACATTTCTTTTTGGGGTCACAGAAGCATGTTTGGCATGTTTAAGTTGCCACTGTGAGGTTCTTCTCCAAATAGAATTCAAACCATTATGTTACAGTCTGTACCAGACCCTTCCTAGCAGCTGTGTTTATACAGCTCCTAGTAAAATGGGTCCCTGATTAGGATTTTTGAATAGCTCATTCACTGAAAAAATGGTGTTTTGAACCAGCTAAAGCTATTTAAAAAATTGGGATAATATATGATTAAAAGTTTTGGTTTGAAAAAATGTCAGTGGCAACACCCTGCCAAATTTTAGGCCCAAAACATCATCGCCATTAGTATCACAAAGATTAAGTTACCAGAATTTAATTGGGCAATAAGTGTTTTTCTTTTGCTTGTTTAAAAAAATAGCTGAAAAATTAATTTGACAGAGATTGAAAATTATATGTTCAGAGTAGTCACCCAAAATGGTTAAACCTTGGTAAATTATATGAAGCTGAGGACAGGTTCTGTATGTTGGAATTGTCAAGCAGCAGTAATTTGGGGGCAACTTGATCCAGAATAAGAAACTGAACATTAGAGCAGTTCTGGGGTTGCTTCACAACTATCAAGACAAGCTGTTTGAAAAACCAAAACCCATCCGCTATTCTGAGTGGCACTGGTACACACTACAGACCCTGTGTGTTGGACAGGTGGGTTGTAAATAGCCATTCTGTTCCTGCCAGGCAATGTCTTTATGAGGTTGGAGAAGCGATAGTTGGTGTGCCAGCAGCAATGCCTTCTGGTGTGCGGGGAACCCTACAGGCTTGAAAAGTGTTAAGGCTGGGAGGAAAAGGTACCTCAGCTGGGCTATTCCCCACTGTGGAGTTAGCTGCGTTTCCAGTATTCTGCAAGTTTGGTTACATGCTTTCTTGCTGCGGATACTGGCATTAAACAAAAACAGTAAGCGTACATTAAGGCGGGGAAACACAAGTGCTGCTTCTGCTCCATTAAGCTGGAACACATGATTAAAGGACCAAAAGCTACTTTGGTTGACAAACTCCGTACTTAAATGTTTTTTAAATCATAAACTAAGAGCAAAGATTTATAAGTTTGTGTCGTGATCCATAAATCTAGATCTTCTCTTGTCCTTCTACTTGAGACAAATGGCTTGTAGAGGAAATTGTAGTGGTTTGGATAAGTCTAGGTTTCAGCAGTCAGCCCTCTTAGGTCGACATGTAAGAAACATCTGTAATTGTTTGAGGAATTTGGCAGACGATCTTCTGCTTAAATCACATTTTCCCCTTTGAAAGTTGGAAATGTCCATGTATAGATTAAAACACACAAGCCACATACCTCTGCACTTGTGGAATTAGACACGGTATCAACTTGCTGTTACCTTGCAAATCCTACTGCAACATAAGAGCAAGTTGATACCTTGCTATAGTGAAAGAGACCAACTTAAGGTTATTTAAAACTGTGTACCTTTTTTGTGCCCCAGAATAAAATCTAATAGTTTTAAGGGGAGTTGCCGTTAAGTAGCGGGCTACTTCAGTGTTCAGAGTTTGCCACTTGCTTTGGGTTTTGACTAAGACTAAAATCAAAAGGTTCTTTGAGTAAAATTATACAAACCCTCCTTTCCAGGCAGAATTGCTAAGTTATGTGCAGAGTTGTCACACGCTGGGCCTCTGAGTGCATTTAGCATACAGTTGTGCATAGTCTGTCTAGAATCATCTCATCCTGCAATGAGATCATGTAAATTCAAAGCATATTAAATTTAATCCTTGTTTTCAGGATTATACCTTGGAAATTTAAAATTGCAGAGTATAAGAAAGGCATAACGTTCCTGACTGCTCATTATAAAAAATGAGGCCCAGCTCATTGTGAAGTAAGTCTTTGGTTCTGCCACTGAAAGCAGAATTTGGTGAACAGACTTCAGTGGGAGATTCAAGCTGATGTCTGGTGACCTTTGTCAAGCAGAACAAATGATTGCTATGTTTGCTAGAATTGTATTAGTGCTGGATGCTTCTGGTGCAGCATGAGCAAATGAAGTTTAAAAGTCTGGCTGTCTCTCAGCAAACTTTGCCTTTTGATTGAGTCTACAAATGCTGTAGCATAGACCCTCCAGGCAGGAATTTCAGGCTCTGCTTTATTTGATGCCAGGTCCTTTAATAGTTTCAGAAAGTGATTTTGCTTGTAATACAAAAGCATGATGAAAACAGGCAAGATCCTGAATAATGTGTTAAAATCAATTCCTGTGTGTCAGATTCCTGCATAGCATGTCCTTTGGTAGACACAGTAGTTCTCTGAACAACCTGAGGAAGAGGCTGTCACACAGATGCTGCATACAGGCTGCAGCTCTGTGTGTTCCAGCTCCGGAATGACAAAGCATAGCTATCAACTATTTAAGCTTAGCCCAGCTCATAGTGGACAAAGACACAAAACCAGGCAAGAAATGCTCCCCCCCCCCCCCCAAAAAAAAAAAGCCAAACTTTGCAACTACTCGTTACCCTTTTTTGCATGAGTAACCTATAGGAGCTAAAGACTATATTGATGATTCAGAGACTCATCTGTGATTCTGACCTTGACCACTGAAATGGTGGTAAGTTTACTGTGGAAGTGCCCTTGGTAGCTTTGAGCTCGAGGATGTACTAGATTTCATCCTAGCAGCATTCAGTGACCAATCTTGTGTGATGCCAAGACTTTCCATATTCAGCACCCTGCTTTATTCTAAAGACAAGCTTGGTTGGTTGTCAGTAGTCCTTCTGAGGCAGGGATTTTCACTGTGGACTGATTGAGTGAGAATCACACTAGAGGGAATGAAGGTGGAAGAATTGTCTCCCTTAAAGCGACTGCTGGAACAAAAAATACCCCTGCTCTCTTCAGTATGTCACTGCTGTAGCACCATGGAAAACGGACTTACTGTTTTCTTGCAACACTTTCTGCCACCTCCTTTACTCTTGTTTTCCTTTCTGTCCTCTCTACTTTTTCCTTGCTGGTCTCTCTTCTACATTCAGTATCTCCCTCTGTTTTCACTTCTTATCTTTACATACTTAATCCAAGGCAGTCAGTTCAAGCTGCTTTTTTTTTGCCTTTACTCCCTGGGAAACATCTACATCCTTTCTGTTCCCTTCCCAGGGCCTTTCGGTATGCCAGCACTGGCATGTCTTAGCCAGCTGCAAGCCTCCCTGCTCCTCCAGCCAAGCAAGTAGTTGTTAGCAACAGACTGGGTGCCCGACTGGACTCAGCTGAGTATCTCCCCTTTGGGATATTCTTGGTGGCTGCTGCGGAGCTCTATGCAGCATGGCTCAGTTTCTCTGTATGTGGTGGGGGTGGCAGGAAGGGTTCGTACAGAAAGTGCAAAGCAGTCTGGCATCTTCCACAACTGCAGTTTTTTTCCTCATGAAGAATAAACGTTTCCTTTTCAGGAAGATTAACCTATTTGGAGGATGCTTTTCACATTTGCAGGGGAATACAGTGTAGTATTTCTCTTGCAAGCCTATCTGAACCACTTCAAGAAGTTGCAGTGAGTATTTTACGGCTGATTGGCAGTTGTCAGTCACTGGTTATACATCTTCAATGTTTTTCTTAGGCAGGCTGAATTGCCTGATAACAGCTTTCTGGAATGTAGCAGGAGGCAGTGCAGCATTTTCATTTAATTGCTTGTGGAGATAGCTGCAGGATTTGGTGTCAGAAAATATTGCTAAATCTCGGGGGATTTCTTGGCATTTTGTTGCCACAATAAAGTCATAGTTGTCACAGTGGCTTAGTACAGCCACAGAATATATGTACAATTACTTATGCAGCCTGAAAATGTAGTGCAATAATAAAATACTGTATTTACGTATCTGCGACTTGCATTCGTTTGAGTCTTCTAATACTACTTTTGTCCTTTGCTGTATTATTTAAATGCATATTTTTCATATTTGAGATTTATAAAGATGTTCAGAAGAGTTGTATGCTGTCAGTCTGGTCACATTTTGCAGCCAGTCTTAAATATGATCCTACTTGTGGGTTTGTGTCTCTCAAATATATTTATTACAAAGGCATTTCAGTTTTGTAAATCCGTATTTATAAGGAATTTGTTCCAGAGTAGAACTGCCATTGCATTGTTAACACCAAGATGACAAGTGTCCTGAAAATGAGGTGTCAAGCAAACATAGGCAGTTTCCACTTGAGTTTTTTCGACTGTCCTGAAGCCCAGACAGTCCATGTTGTGGAGCATTTGCAAAGTAAGATTAATGCAGTGCAGAGCTGCTGATGAATTACAGGAGAGCAGTCCCTTGAGACAAAAATGAGGTTGCTATGTCTCCACCCCTCCCCTAGCAGGTCAAAACTTAGCTTTGTTTGAGAACGTAAAGGTATCTGCTTTTCTGTGTGTCATAGTTGAGATCTCCTTGTTCACGCTTATGTTCACTGTATGCAAAATATTAGCCTACAGCAGGAGTGGATTTTTCCAGTAGAAGTTATCTTAGTTGCACAAGTGTGAAAAATGCTTTCTCTGCATTGTGTTTTTGAAGATCCTTTTCTCACACTATAATTTTTGTGTCTATTCCTCTTGTTCCCTGTGAGATGTTTCAGTTCAAGCATTATGATTTAGTCAGGAGAGCATTCACGCTGTGAACATGAAGAATGCTCCACTTACCTTCTTACCTGTATCTGTGGGATTAGACCATGAACTCTTTAGCTGAAAACATCCCAGGCAGGTTGCTCATATGCACAGTCATTCTGGTCCAAGCAGAATTGCTTACATAAGTAAAAAACCTCGATGTGATCTTGCAGTGCTACTTAGCAAAGTCATAGGCACATTGGTCACGGTAGAGTATTACAGGAGGAGCTTTCCTGATGCTTCTTTGTACTTTTACTATTTCCATTTGTTATGGCCTTGGTGCATCTCACTTCTGGGGTTTTTTTTAGTAGGAGCATTGTTTCTCTGTTACGATACATTTGAGAATTCACTGCTTTTTGTCTCAGAACTTAAACTGGAGAGAGACTTTTAGTATGTCTTACAGAACAGATCTGAAATATGAGCTAATCAGACTAATCTGATAAGATAGGTTTTAGAATTAATCGAACACCAATCTGCTGCTCTGTAAAAAGCATACATAAGCAGTATTTATTGTATGTAGCCACAAGAGGGGAAAAAGAAAAAAGCCCACATGTAGCATGGCTGCATTCAGCTACTGCAGCAGCAAGGGTTTCCTAAGAACACTGAACGTCATGATCACAGTCCAGTGTGTTAGCCTAAACTTGCTAGTAAATGTTTGTGCACAAACCCAGCCTCTCTGAGAAAGGAGAGATTGAGCTGAAAATCGTCCCTGGAAACCTGGAGGATTTTTAAGGTGAATAGGGAGAAGAGAAGGAAAAAGATGATTTTCAGCTGTAATGAAAGATGGCTTTGGAGGACGCGTGCATGTGCAAGGAGCCTGAGGGAGAAGGTGGAAGATAGAAAATTCAACGTCTTTGAACACTGACAAATTACCTGGCTATGCTTAATGATCTGACAGCATCTTCTCACCGCCTGCATCAACATTAGGGCTATTCATCACTTTTATAGTTTCGTAGCATTAGGTGACACAACTTTTCTATCAGCACATGGTTTTTCCTGCCTGGTAAGCTGAAGAACAGCTTCTTAATGGTTACTTCTGCAGGGGAAGCACACAAACAAGCAGGTTGTACTCCAGATTATGTGATTTATGTCTCAGAAACATTTTTGTCTGCCATAGCCATTTGAAGCTTGAGACATTGACTCCAGAAACAGTTATTTTGCTATTCATCATCAAAGGTTTGGTCAAAGGTTTCTTATGATCAAAGTATTTGTGTCTTCACAACCCTCTTAGTGAGACTTCCCAGTGTCCCCTTTGATGCAGTTTAGGAATGGCTGAAAGTAATAAAACATACGAATGGAGAGGTTTTCATAAAGATAGCATTTGTTTTGGGAAGCACTGGTATCTTTACCATTTATTACTGGGAAGCAGCTATGTCATTACACTTGTTGGGAGACAGCCATATACAGCTGCTGGATGGAACTAATTTTTAGAAAGCTATTTTATAGGAAGCATCATTCATCACACTGATCCACTGAGAGGCCTTGATGCTGTCAAAACTAATGGGTGTACTGTAACATCAGCAACCATAATGAAATAAGAAATTAGAGGCATTAGAGTCTTTTGGGTTTGGATTTCTTCATATTTAAAATGTTTTTGTTTGAAGGTCTTGTTGATGGTTTTGGTGGTGATGGTAGTGATATTTGTCATTCACATGATTTGCCATAGGTGATAGCTTTTTGGACCAGGAAGGACTGTCCAGTCAGTGCTTACGCTGTTAAACTTCAAGAAAATACTTCATGTATAAAGTGATGAGATTTTGTGGTCGACTAAAGAATGTGTGGAAAGAGAGAGAGCGGGACTGGAAGAGGGGGAATTCCACTTACAAATAACATAGAGGCAAGACCCTGCTGTTTATAGTATGGAGTTGCTGTCATATTCCTCTAACACAAGAGTGGTGAGAAGTCATTCAGAAGTGCATTCTGATTTGACCATGCTTATGAGCTTTCTTGTTTTCACTTCGTATATTTGCATATCTGAATTTCCCTAAGGGAGACCTTCTAAGCAGAGTTTAATTTAAACTTTAACATTTGCCAGAATAAAAATGAACATGGTATAACTGATCACAAAAACTACAGTTCATGCTTGAGTGCAAGTATCAAAGAGGACTTTGGCATAACTAACATAGTATGCTATGCAAATATTCATAGTTGAAAAGGAATTAATCCCTTTCCAAAGGACCAGCACAATCTTTCAATGGCACATAAGCCTGCTTTTGAGGGAGCAGGTGCTTAGCAAGCCCTGAGGATTCAGATTTAAAAACAATCTGTACTCTGCATTGACACATGCAAATATCTCAAAAACACATTTTCAAACTCTTATTCTCTTATAAATTTGCTATAAATTCTATATATTGTGAATTTAGCTGTAACTTACCTGGCATGCAGAAATTCTTTAAGAGCAGGACTTTGATCTTCTCAGTCTGGAACTAGACAATATCAGCTTTAAGTTGGGATAGAACAAAGCTGTAATTGATGATTGGCCAGGTCTCTTTGCCAAGCTGCTCATTTTGATCATTCATAGCAAGAGACCCTTATTTTGTAAAACTCCTTTTGTTGGTGAAGACAGCAGACAGGTTCTGTTGTGTCCTCAGAGAGGGTGGCACGGTGCCAGCATCAGCAGCCAGCAATCCAAAGTGTTGTGTTTAATCACAAGATTAATTTTTCCTTTTATTGGCTTTTCCTTTCAGTATCACCAAGCATGACATGTTGTAAAACAGTAACACTAGTTGAACAAGGGTTGGCTAGCATCTCTAAGCCCCCTGGCTATGTTGATAGCAAAATGAACATTTGGCTTGATGTTCAGCCAATAGAGACTCCCAGGAAACCAAACTGGGAAAACACACTTGTCAATGAATCGGCCATGTGCCTGGTGAAGAATTAGGGAAGAAGCAGCAAGATGCACCTGGGTGTAAGAGCTATACTGGGGCTCACATTCTTTTTTTCCTTACACATTTCAAGCATCTGCAGTTTCAATAGCATGTCAAACACCTGAGTTTTCAAGCTATAGATCCAATCCATTAATGGTCTGTGGTTACATTAGGATATATTTATTTTAGCCTTAGACTGGCGATATACAAGTTAGCTTCTAGATCACATTAAAGATTTGTACTCATCCTACTGAACACAATGACTGCAAGAGGTTGTGCCTTGCGTTGAATCATATAGGAAAAAATGACTTTTTTTTTTTCAGAGGGATGATGCTAGATTCAAAACTTTTTTATCCTCGGAGTCTTCAGCAGTGACTGGGTGAGCATCCCTAGTGCGCTATGCCATCATGCAGAAATCTGGTCATAGGTAGGAATGCTTGTGGTGGAGAAAAAGGCAGGCTTAGTCTGTCTGCTCCTGTATCTGCAACCAACCATGTTCATTCATCTTCATTCAAGGGTCTTGGAGTGGAAAGTTTCACAGAGTTTGGTGTGAATGCAAGAATGGATAACTCTCTGCTTGGCAAAGCAGGATATGTGAGCTTCCAGAACCCTGCATTTTGAGGGTTATTAAATATTTTTAAACTTAAATTAATATACTCCTGTCTTTCTACAGTCTATATTGTAACCTACAAGTATTATGCTCCTAATGGTCTCTGCTGCCAAGGACAGATGATAGAACTTTACTGTATATACCGGAAGATAAGTATACCTTCAAGATAATATTCCCTTTAAATTAAGATTTCTGTTTGTGGATTTGACTCATTTTACTGATATCTTCAGCATAAAGGCACCGATTTGCATGTACCATTTTCAGCCAAAGTTGCATTTTATTAGCTTTTCACAATCAATAGATAGGGCAAACAATAATCAGTTAATCTACTGTATGAATAATATAGCTGCTAAAAGATCAAGGACCATTGCATGGTACAGTCAGATGCTGGTGTTAGTTTGTCAAGGCTGGGTTCCCTTGAAAGCAAAGGTTTCAGGTTGCTGCCTTGACTTGTGGTTGTTCTTAATGCCCATTTTACAGGAGCTGCTTCTGTCAGTTCTTTCTTCTGCTAGGGATCCTTCTGCAATAAAACTGTTCTATGATTGATAATCTTGTGAAAAGATTTCAGTAACTCAAAGTAAAAATCCACAAATGGATCTCGTGTGCTGTGGTGCCCCTAGTGAATGTCACTTTTTCAAATAGACACCATGTGGCAGCTCTCAAGGAAGTGGCTAATTTTTTGTTTCAAGGATTAAACTTTTAAGCCCCCATTTCCAACCTCATGCTTGCTCTCTCAAGGAGCTAAGGCTTGAGGGTGGGGGGATTAGGTATGGTTATGCATTTATGTAGATATGAAGTATTGACTGGAAATTGCAGGAGGAGACTGCAACCAAACAGCTGTCTTTGCAAATTTAGTATTTATTGCAGAGTTAAACAAAATGCCTTATTGTTTAGAGCATTATTTGCCTTAGGCATTGGCTTAGACAGTCGCGTTGGCTGAAAAGAATTTCCTAACTCCGTTTTCCACACAACAGAAGATTAAGTAGATAACAGCAACAATTGGCTGTTTTGATCTGGCCTTGACATATGTTCCAAGCATCTACTTCACAATCCAACTAAATTATTTTTCTCTTTCATGGCTGCAGCACTTTACTCCTACTTTACCATTGCTGCCACTTATGCTCCATCAGGGGCTTCTTTCTGAGCTTCCTTTCTGGTCAAAAGTGAAAAATTTTAAAAGATTCCTGCTGCATAGCGTGCAAATTCTTTATGCACAGGGAGTGTTCCTGAACGTTAATAGTATGCAAAGTCTTTTGGAGTTACAAAAAAGCTCCATTGAAGGAAACAAGTTCAAAGCAAAAGTTAGAGGAATTGCATGAGGAAGCTTTAGTATTCTTGGTAGACAAGAGCCCCAAAAAGTTGTGATGCTACATGGTGATGGTAATGAAAGTTGGAGACAATGAACTGCAGAATATTCTGTGGAGAGCTTTCCCCTGAAATTTCACTAGCTGTTCTCATGCACCATCCCACCATCTGCTGGGAAAAGGCTTCTGATCAGCTATATAAGTGGGTCACATAAGTTTCGTGCATCTTGCCAGGCCCCCAGGCAGCTCTAATCAAACCTTTTTCAAAATGCTTGCTTGGTTTCTGAACAGAATTTATCAGCTGGCATGGAGCAGGGATTTAACTAGTTCAGTCCTTGATGCAATTGGATGTTGTAGGAAAAGCTGTAAAAGTCCTGCTTTCCTTTCCATGTGCTGCTCTGTAGAAGGGGCCATTTGGTACAGCAAGATGTTGGTGATAGTGTTGCTGGCCATCTTCTCTAGAAAGCAAAGATTTGAGGCTGCTCTCTTCCCTTTTGACCAGGGTGGAGGCTGGCTCCAGCTGGTGCTCAATTCCAGCTGTGCTGGCAAGTAGTTTTTTGATTCCCTGCACTTAGTACTACAATCCTATTCGTGTCAGATCTTTGTTCAGAAGTAAGGAATGCACTAATACACAGGAAACACTGTCCTCCTGTGTGCTTAGGTAGAAGTGTTGGTCTATTAGGCTGTTTTATATCATCAATGAATTTCAAAGTCCACATTGTAAGTGTTGTGATTTGGCTTAAATGTAAATATGGAATGGACCTGGAGCCTGACACAGCGGAGGTGCAGCTATTGGTTGCAAAAGCTTTGAAGGGCCAGAGTTCGCAGCCACATTAAGACAGAGCATAACTGGAGTATCTGGAGGCTGAGCACGAATCTTCGCTTGAACCATGTTCTTCTCACACAGCTGTGATGGTAGGAGATGAGGTCACACTAAATGATTATAACACCGACAGCACTGTGTTTCTTTATGCTTATTTAGTTCCTGTGTAGTGAGTATCTCAGTGGTCTGCAGACACTGCAGGCACAACTGCTTTTATTGTTTCAAACAACAGTGTTTCAACACACAGACCACACGGTGACCAAGAATTATGGTAGATTATGAAGAATCTTCCACAGTGTGGAAGGTGCTGAGCAGCTAACTGGTAGAGTTGCTTCAGTTATTGAACTTAAAATACTTAAGCGAACTGGCTAAATAGGCTTCTGCATCTGCATTGCAGATTTGCACTGATCTAGTATATCAATGTTAGGCTTGGCTATGCTAATGCAATTTTTCTACCGGACTGCAGTTAATTACCCAATACTGGCTGGCAGCATCCACCTGTAAGGTTGTATCTACTCTGCAGAAAGGGCATGCTTAAGGAGCAAAACATTTCAAGGTGACTCTCACAGTCTAGCCTCCACTTGTGAGTGGTATGATACAGGAAGTTCCTATAGCACTGGAGACAACTTAGCAACAAGTGACTGACTAAAGTGTGACAGTATGGAAACTGAAAATTGAGGGGAAGGTAAAGTAACACATTATTATGGTGCTGTATGGTTGCCTTTCACTGAATATACAGAAAATGCCATCATAAAAGACAAATGTAAAACATGCCTTTCCTGTTTACTAGAAAAAGGACTTTGTGCCTACTGAAAAATCTAGAAATTTCCAAAATTCAGAAGTTGCCAGAGAAATAATGAGCAAACGAATGTGTCCTTTCTGAAAACTCCTTTTGATCCAGAGGATGCAGTTCTTATTTTGCTTGTTTGCCTTTGCTAATTTCTGTGGAGTCACGCAGCAGTTAGACTAGTTGTCAAGCCAAACACAACCGTTTGTAATATTGTTTGCACACAAAGCAAGGTGTGGTATTAGAAGTAACTTTCAACACAAAAGCAAATGACAAACAATGGATTTCATTCATAGAAAAAAATGTGTTGG
Organism: Aquila spilogaster; assembly: GCA_024606505.1. Classification (NCBI taxonomy): domain Eukaryota; kingdom Metazoa; phylum Chordata; class Aves; order Accipitriformes; family Accipitridae; genus Aquila; species Aquila spilogaster. The sequence goes on from JANHGO010001866.1 coordinate 44,676, forward strand.
TTTGTTCAGCCAACAACTTTACTAGTTAAAAAAAACCAACGCCTGAACAAACCATGTCCTTTTCAATAGAGATTATCCAACAAATCTTTCACATTTTTATCAGTCTGCAAATCAACTTGACATAGTCATTGATTCCTAAAATTTTTAGATCAGGTGGTAACTGCTGGACTCAAACTCATTTAGGACCCACTAGCACAGCCACGTGGGATTGGCACTTTCACCATTTGACATGGCTCTGTGAGGCAGCTGGAGATCATTTACTCTGTCTCCTGAGTCACAGTTTAGGAACCCTTAATCCAAAACAAATGCTGTAAAGCGTCCCCTGTGGACTTGGCGAAGTCATCCAAGCTGAAGATGGATGGGAAATTACAACAATTTGCAAGAGAGATGTTCCAGAGAGGTTGTGCTTTTCGTGATTTGTACTCCTAACTCGGGGAGAGGGAGCTAGAGATTTAACTCTCTTGCAGACAGCTCAGAGCCTGTGCCCAGAGTTTCGCTGGAGTTTCCCAAACTCGGTGTGGTATATGTGCATCATGGGGTGGTGGAAAAACAAGTCACGCGTTCTCTAGCCTGTCACCACGGGCTTTCTTCCTGATTGAAGGGAGCTGAGCACTTTTAAGTTCTTTTCTTTGTTGCTGTTTGTGCTGTCGTAAATGAGCAACACAAGATTATACGTAATTTGAACAATTCAAAGCCTGTTTGTGAAGGCGAGTGTTTGGAGTCCAGTTGAACATGTAGGAAACAAAATCCTGGTAGAAAGTGAATCTGTTTCTCCTTGCCTGCTCCTCCCCTCTGCTGCCCAGGCAGCCTTTCAGCCAGAAGCGCACACCCAGATTGAGTTTTAAGAAGGGCGCAGCTTTGTTGAAATGGTTTAACTACACAGATGCCGTGCTGTCCCTCACCCCGTAGGGAGGGCTGGTATGGAGGCTCTGGTGGGAGCACACTCTCAGGACAGACTCTTTGCTTTTTCTAGGTCTGTTAAGATGTTCTGGATTCACTTTAACCCCTTCCTTGCTTGCTGGCACAAATTGTGAATAATTTAAAACATTTCCAGTTCAAGGCTGGGTTCTGCTGTCTTGGCATCTGTTACTATTCAGAATGAGGATACTTGCATTTTCTTGCTGGCTGTGTTCACTGTATCTTTAGCGTAACCATATCATTCTCTCTAGCCTTTTTTTCCCCCAACATTCACAAAAAGTCCCTGGGAAACTAAAGCCATGGTTATGTGAATTCAAGATAAGCAAGGAATACAAAAGGAGCTGCTGCGTATCAATTACTAAAGACACAAGGCAGATGCATTTTCTCATCTCGCACAGTTAAGACAACTAACATGGAGCTTTTGCTTCTCTTTTTAATAACCGTTTGAAGGAGGGCTATTTTTCTGTATAGCTTGTGCAAGCACAGAGTTTTGCAATTAATAAATACTAACAAGTCTTAAGTATTTATTAATTCAGCAAAGATGTTTGCTTTTGTTTGTGGCTGGAAGGGATTCATTCAAACCACAACCTCCAGATGTCCCAGGGACTGTGGTTTGTGTTGAGCTGTCATGGGGTGGGAGAAGAGAGAATATGATGCTTTAGAAAGTCAATACAGAGTTAAAGTGCCTGTATGGGCAGCGCTCTATTTGGAGGGAAAAGGCAGGATCCAGTCTTTTGTTTAATTAGAAAAAATCAAAGCAAAGCACCATGAAAAGCAAACAGGTTTGTTAACTTGTCAATTACTTGATTGATCTGGTATTGTAAAATAAAATAAAACCCTGCCGATACCTATGTTTAATGTTGAACAGCAAATGTTGAAGAGCTGAAAAAATGAGTGTCACTCATGCCTGAGGAACAAACCATGTAAAAGGCTGTTTTCCTAACTGTAGTGTATGGAAACAGGCCTGCAAGCATGTCAGAAAATTAGGTATAAACATCTCAAGTGAGAAGCTTTGGGGGCGCTGCTGTGATAGAAGATGAGGAAGAGGATGGGCCCTGCTCCACATCTGCATCTCCATGCCTGACCTGCAGCAGTGTAAATCTCTTGATTCAAGGACTTAAGGACTGTTGCTGATAATCACTGATTTCAGCCATTCTTTCAGTAAATCTCTGTCTATCCCTAGTTGGTGAACTTCTCTTGAGACTGGCTATAACACTTTCCAATTAATTTTTATTGACATATATTAGTATTCTTTTAAAAGAAAACCTTCCCAACGCTGCTGAGGGAGTGCAGTTAACGTTAAAGGTGAGGTGCTCCCAGTGTAAAAAAATTTCTGAATTGTGGAATATATAGGCAAACTGACGAAAAAAATAACCCTTGCCCAGGTCACTTACCCTAACTACTTGACTATTCTTCTTCACGTAAATAAAAAAGAGCCTTTTTTTAGTCCAGTGGGTGAGTGAAAAAATGTTTTTTGTAGGATTCAGATGTGCATCCTGGAATCAAGACATGAAAAAGAGACTTTTTTGGCTCTGAAAAAAAAAAATTGCTTTTCATATTCTCCAAAGGGTACTTCAGGGATTTAACTTCCCAGAACATGGTTCATTTTTACCATGTTGTTGCCCTTTGGAGTCAGGTACAGTGTACTACATTTTGAGAAGTTATGAGTTTCTTTCGAAGTTTTCTTCAGAGTATGAATTGTAGCTCTGTGCTTGGATTTTCCAGTAGTCATGTTAAAAAAAAAAAAAAAAAAATCCCAACCAAAAATTTTGATAGTGACATATGAGACCAGGAAGATTGGAGCTGTTGGTGTTATGTAACAAATTCATAAAACAGCTTCAGAAAAGGACTGTAGTGACTGGGATACTCTGATTTTTTTAATTTATTTTTTCCCCCCTCAAATCAAAGGAGATGAAAGTGCAGTTCTAACTTTGCAAGCTTTGCTTATGTCTCTGTGGCTGTTCTCCTGTGATGTGCAGCTCCACACTTGCATTCCACACTACCATTATGGTAGACTCTGCTGTTGAAGTGGAGCATAAAGGAAAGTAAAGTATCCCAGAGTTTGAGACGTTTTCTAGTATAAGCCAAAACTCGTTTGCTTGTGGCATATGATTTTCAGGAAATACTTGAGGGAGAAAGGATAGGAGGGGTAAGGTGTTCATTCAGAAAAACTGAACAGCAAATTGTTTTCATTACACTGTGAAAACTGTTCAGCAAGAAGTAAATGTCCATATTTTTCTGAAAAGCAGCATGATGGTCCCTACTCTTTAAATTAAATCAAGGGAAAAAAAGCATGAATTATGAACTTCAGCAAAGTTCAGGAGCAACTGGGTATTTAAAAAGTACGCATACTAATGCTAACTATTGCTATTGGAAGCAATGGTCGAACTCCACAGACAAAACATCCCACAGTTCAGATCTGTATCCAAACCTCTTGCTTGAAAGTTTGGCCTGGAAATTTCTCAACAGTTAAATCATAAGATTCTTGATGCTTCTCATTTTGGTCCCAGCTGGGAATCTGGAAAGGGTAATGCTTAAGCTGAATATTCGCTTTGATTCTTGGAAATGGGAACAAGTTTCATCAGGAAACTGTTTCTTTTTTATTTTTATTTTTTTCCCTCTGAATTGGTTTGCCTATTGCATATCGTTAGCAGATGGTGACACATATGCCATTTCCATAGTCTTCTATTTTGGTACAGGAGCTGCTAATTGTCCTATTTTGACTCTGGAGTGTATTAAGATTTGTTAATGCATCTCAGGTAGTTGTAATCCTGGCTTATGTTCCTGAATTATGTTAACAGAGTTGGAAGATTTTTAGTTCATCAGGCCCAGGGTATAATTGTACCTCTTCTGATAACTTTGTGGTTCTTCCAAAAAAACATCCCCCCAAATCACGAAACCCACAGGCTTTTAGTGAATACTGAGGTATTAGTAGGGAAAACAGCTACCCTATGTCCACTGCAGTATGTGAGCAAGCTACTCTAATGTCTTTAAAAATGATGGGGTTTGGGGTAGAGCAAATAATATACAAGTAAAGCAACGACACTTCCCCTGCCGGCATGGCTGCTGGTGAGATCCCTGCTTTGTTGCACTTCAGAGTGGAATTGGCAAGAAACAAATCTATATACCAGGCTGAATCCCATTTCCCTGTCTCTGTAATTAAGATGCTATCGTCTCTTAGGATGTTTTCTAAGCAAAGTAATTTTGTTTTCTGTCAACCTGAATTGAGTACCTGTGCACCAAAACAAATATTGGAAGACTCCCTTTATATTTTGTCCAAGCTGACAGAAACATTTAGACCTAAGATGGCAATGCTATGTTTCATCATTTAAATAAAAAAATGACTGTTAATGTGACAGTCACTGCAGATTGTTTTAGGTTTTTATTGCTCCCCAAAAGCATTTTTGTTTTTGATAGGTCCTGTAATAAGATTTTACCTGCAGGAGAAGCTGGCTCCAGAAGCCTGCCCTAATCCTGTTAGATGGCAAGCAGAGATGTTGCAGTCGTCGATGTGCAGGCAGGGGAGTTTTGGGACTTGGGCTTGGTTTGTGCTGTTAAAATTGGAAATGCTTATTCTAAGCCAAGGGGTCACAGTCATTTAATAGTTTGAGAAGACTGTGGCTGTGCTTCTACCTTAGTGGCTCTTTCTGGTATTTGTTGAGAGAGAGCATGGGAACAGCCGTGAATTTCCTGCATGTGTCACCTTTGCCTCTGAGCGCAGGACATCTACCTGCAGATCTCCCCATGGGCTGCAAAACCTGTGGAGGCACTTCGCTTGAGAATGCCTTTGCGTTGCCACGCACCCGAATTAAACCAGCAATAGCACCATGTTCCTCTGCTGCATGAGGACATGTATGTTGCTGCTCAGTCATCTAATTTAGCAACAGAGCGATGGGAGGGAGAAAAGAGGAAACAGAGCCTGAAAGTTATTCAGTGATTTCTCTGGGAGACTCAAGGAGAGGAGAATAGCTCCTTAGAGGGAAAAAGAAGACAGATTTCTAGTAGAGATGTTCAGAAGAAGGCTGTTCTGACCCTGCTGCTGCCTGGGGGTGTCACTTCCCAAAACTAGAAAGGGGAATTAAGATGATGGTGTTACTGGGGAAGAGTGGGGATAATGAGAACAAGCTGAAGTTTGATGCGTTTCTTCATTTGATGAATGCAAATGGAGGAATACATTTAGTTTTATAACATTTCCACCGGGCTAAGCAGTGTCATTTTGTTTTATTATTGTTATTGCACCCTTGGTTTTGTTTTGAACTGCATACATTTCTTGTTTGCAATATAATCTTACACATTTGCTTGCTGGCTTGTGTGTCCCACTACCCTCTGCTGGAAGAAATGAAGATTTTTCAGCTGTGTCTTTGTGCCCTGAAACAGTCCCAGTCCTCCAGCAGAAACGGGCTGTGAACTGGTTCGGGAGGACCCCAATTCTGCCCTGCTGTTGCTGGCATCCATCCTGCAGAGAAAAGACCTGGTGTATAAACTGTTGCTTGGTTTCAGAACAGTGCATGGCCGGGTGAGGTGGTATGCATGGGGTCTGTGATAGCAGGGTGCTGAATTGGATGACCTGTCCTATTCTGTTTTGTTACCTTGGCCATAGTTGTTAGGTCTGTTCCAGTTTATGATTAAAGGTGTTGCCAAAACATCTGACTCACTGATGTCCTGTCTCGAGAGGTGGCTGGTACCAGCTGGTGGCTTGAGAAGGGGTAGAACGTCCCAAAGCAGGGGGCCACAGGTGCATGTTCTTCCCAAACGCAAAGTTTGTTTTATAGGTTGAAACATGAAAGTCTCTTGCATTTTTCTTTTCTTAAATCTCAGCTAAAGTAATTTTGATTTCTCGCCCCCCCCCCCGCTTAAAATCTTAATATATTAGGGCCCCCTTATACAAGCTATGCAAATGTTCTTCAGTGCAGTGAGAATAAGGTATATAAATGTCATGCTCCCAGTTCACGTTTCCATAAAACCCCTTCGGGAGGATATTCCAGAGGGAAATTAAAGATGGGATTCTAAGAGAGGCTTTTGTTTTATTATTATATAGTTGCTCCAGTACTTGATATATGAGAATGTTTACACTTTCTGCCCTATCTTCTGCATCTATTTGCAATAGAGGTTCCTCTATCTCTTTGTTTTGTTCATCTCTTCTGTAAAATATGAAGTCCCTAATCTTTCTGGTTCACACAGGGCAACCTTGCAATAACTGCAGTAATTTTGCTGCATATGTGTCTAGAAAATCTTCAAACAAGAGAGTTCCGATTAGGACTGGCTTCCTTTCCCTGCATAAGCAAGCTATTGCATAGATAAAAGAACTTGGGTAGCAGCTCTGAAATGTTATTCAGGCCATGGACAGGTATTGTTTCCAGATTTCAAAGGCAATACATGATCCAGACAAGTCTGCAAGAACCTCTGGTCTTAATTAGCTGTAAATTTCCTGAACAGCTCTCTCAAGTCATGGAAGAAATTTAACTGCTATTACCAGCCTCACCGGATTTTCCTTCCCCTCCTTTGTACAATTCTCTCTAGCTGCCCCAGCACTGCAAAGAGCAGCTGGCAAATTTGTCAGAGCCGGCTGGATATCAGGGTGCGTGCCCTCCCCGAACACCTGAATTTTGGCAGCAATGTCAGACCTTGCCTGCAGCTGGGTGGTCCTTCATGCCCTTCCAGCTCAGGCCATGCAAAATCCCTGACAGGGCTGGCTGGCATCTCACTGACGGTTCACGAAGCAAGTGGCATGCGTGGTAGAGTGAGAAGGTCCTCCAATGAGATATTCCCTACTAGTATCCAGTACCCCAAGCAGCCCCAGCAGCTCTTTTCAATGCAGAGTTTTAACAAGGCAGCTTGTGCTCTGTTGCAGACCTGTGACAGGCACCCTGACACCCAGGCTGTCCAGGATTAAGCTCAGACACCGGCTGTCTCTGCTGGTGTCCTCTGCTTTTCTTCTTTTTCCCTGCATCTTGGAAAGCACATTAAGTCACCCCATTGTCTGCTAATCCAGTGAGGGCATAATCGCAGAGTTCAGAGCTCATATTGAACATTTCTTATGCATATTGGCTCATTGTTAATTTAAGTGACACATACCTTAATCTAATAGATGCTGTCTTTTAGTTAAGTAATTTCTCCAGTAGCTGTAAAGGGATGGTATCTTGTGAAATTTAATTTCTTTCTACTGAGCTCATGTGGAAAAAGAGTATCTAAAAAGTCAAATTAACATTTCAACACGGGTAATACAGACTGTATCTTTTCACTGATATTACCACCCTCCTCCTTATCTCATAACATTTCTTTACCTGTTTCTCTCTCTCATCACGGCATACTTATAATGACCTACCTTGCTTCCACTACACCACTATCCCATGAATTCAAACACTGAACATGTACTAGATGTGTTCTGCCGGTATGTGGCTGGGGAATACAGTGAGCAAAGTCTGTACAAATCCTTCTGTTCCAGTAGCTGGGATCACCTCAAGTGTGTCTGAATTAGGCTGCTGATAATTTGAACTTATTTTAAAACGCAACTCCGTAGGAGCAGTCCACCTCACCTTTCTGCATTGCTGGTGGATTCATGCATGTATTAACATGGATGAGCACAATAGGTAAACCACTGGAGAACAGCCTTCAGTCAGGGAGGAGCTATCCTGTGCGTTTTTTCCACCAGAGAGGCATGGGATGTGGCAAGTGCAATTCCATCTATCCAACAAAAACTTGGGTTACGGATTGCTGAGAGGTCTGGAAGATCATGAGGGTCACTAGTGGTATAAAACTCAAATAACTGTGTTCTTCATTACTCAAGGAAATAGGACTCTGGTGGACCCAAGATGAGGGGCTGTCTCTTTTTAGCACTGCTATAGCAGATGTGGCATTCATTTAATAATTCTGATGTTTACAAATTAGAAGCACAAGTTTGCATTCTACATAGCATCGTTGAAAATGCTCAGAAAAACTCAGCTTGTGTAGCATGTGCATCCCTTTCAGACACTGCAAAGTATCTTTTGACCTCCCTGGACGCTGTGCTGGGCAGCTGGACTATGATTGTTGCTGGAAGTGGTGCACATAGGAGCATAGACTGTGGACAGTGCAGCCACATGCATTGGTAACTCGGCTGTGTTATGAGTTACTGGTTCATACAGCGTCTTTTGGAGGTAACTCTCCGATTTCCCATTTAGCAAGGTTTCTGCGGCTTGATAATTCCCTTATGTGAATTTTGGAATGGGCTGGAAGTCGTTCAGCTGTTGCAGTACAGAGATGCTGGTGGCCAGCCATATCCAGACAGAACTGCAAAGGAATGTTACTGGGCAGCAGTTCCTTCTTTTTCTAACCAAATGGATTTAAAACTTTTAGTGTGACAGGGCAACTAGTGTCTCTCCTGCTGTGGTTATTTTGCAGTGACTTCTTACTGTCCTCTTCTTCCGTTGTGAACCAAAGACCACCCATACACTCAGCTCTCTTATTAGCTGCTGGAAAAAGTGGGGTTCGATTCCAGCTGCTCGGCATGCTACTGATACAAGGTTGGTGCATGTTTGAGAAGCCCTGGATCACACTTGTCCTTGCCACTTCCAGCTTGTGTGACATTTTAGGCTTTGCAAAGTCCAGGGCTGAGAAAGCAAACCCGGGAGCTTCACATAAGGGGGTTTGTCTCTTGATCTGTGGGATCACTCTGTAACTTGCAGAGTCTGCTCTGATTTGCCCATGCACTGACAATTGGCTCCTTTTCATGAGGCACCAAAGGGTTTACTGCTGCTCAGGGTGACTCTGCTTGCAGCCCATTAGATGCTTGAAGTGCTGTGAAGACCTACTGTCTCACTTTGATGTGAGCATTATCCTTCTCCTAATATAAAAATGTTATTGTGTACTCTGAAATCCAGCCTATATATACCCTAGAATCAATGTGCAATGAATGCCTTCAATTTGAGGTGCAAATAAAAAGCTGGGCACTTCAAGTGATGCTACACTATTATAGCATATTCCTTTAAAGTATATCTAAACAAGAACTCTGTCTTGGGCTTTCATATATGTCAGTAAGTGCTAACCGACACTGTGTAGGTCCTTAATTCACTGCAGGACAAAGCAAATTTCAAAGCACTGTGTAGAGAAGGATTTTGCTGGTTTGATCTGTATTTGCAAATGAGCCCAGCCCCTGCCTGCCTAAGCCCTGCTGCTGTGAGCAACTGAATGCAGCTCCCGGCAGTAAGTGACATCTTTCCTACTTTTATGGGTGCTCTACCAGGTTTCTGGGCTCCCAGCAGCTACTGAGCACGCAGAGAGCATCTCTGCAAAGCATATGTGTTAAGCGCAGCACAATCCAGTCCTGTCTGCTCACCATGCACACAATGTAAAGTTACATTGTGTGTGTAGCTCATAAAAGTATGTCCTGCCCACTGGCTGCAGGGTCAGTCTGTGCCTGTGCAATAGGTCTGGGATGGCTGGATGGCTTCTGAACTTGAGGATGATAATGGATATGTTTACCCCTGTGGTTGTCTCACTCAGAATTAGTTATTGGTAATCTTGTTTCTTCTCTATATTTCTCCCACATCAATTCACATGACAATAGTGTCTTTTCTCAGATACTTGGAGACTATTTAGAAAGGGAGAAAGGGACCGTGCTCCAGAGCTTTCAAGCAGCTTGCGAAAAGTGTAGAGTGTATTTTACTTTGGGGGTGATGTATAGCCCAGATAATACTTTTCACCAAGGACCATTATATCTCAAGTTGACTTTTTAATTGATTTAGCTCCTCTGATCTATACATTGCAAGACATGAACCACTAGCGTTTGGACAGAGTCCAGGGTGTAATGGAAGGTTCACTGAAACCCCATCAGCTCTTGTTAAACCTGAGTGAATTTCAGCCCAGAACATTTCTTGTGAATCATTAGGCACAGTTAAGCAGGTGATGGATTTGAACCTCTGTATCTAGTGTTCAGCTATATTTCAATTAGGAAGGAGCTCATGAAATTCATGAGGGTTTTGGTGGTGGGGTTTGGGGGGATTTTTTGCCTCTTGTGATGGATAACTGCACCTGGAAACCCAGGGCAGATGTTTTGATATCTCCCACTTATCACCAGCATGAGCTGTTCCATGTGGCACTCAGCTCTCATCAGTTTCGGTTTTTAGTAGTAAGTTCTGCAGCATTTACTTCTCCTTTTCCCATTTTTATGTAATGTTCGGATTTGTTATTCTTTACTTTGATATCACTTTCTATCAGTACAACTGCTGTACTCACAGTGAGGATGTAGTGCTATGGCAACAATATATTATCTGCAATCTTGCCAATGAGTAAGATATGGTGCAGAAATTAGTTCATTTCTCCAAATCTGATGTGACAGAGCTGAACAAAGGACCTGGCTGTCCTGAACCTCCAGCTATTTTCACAAGACCTTCCGTTCTGTTTCATGTTGGTTATGACACTCAGATACGTTCTCTTCTGACTGTTTCCAGTGATGCCTTGTTAAACCTACAGATGTCTTAGCACCTTGGAAAATATTTTTAGATGTACAATGATCTCCAAGCTATCTTTGGTAGTGACAAAAAAATGGAAAATGAGCTGCTTTTTTTTTTTCTCTTCTGTTACTATTCCAGAAAGGTACTTTTCTGTAATTTCAGGGTAGGAAAGAGTATATAAATGGAAAAAATCTCGCCCAGGCTGGGATATGTGAGAAATGTGTTAGGTTTTCACTGCTGAAGACTGAGAGAGCTCTGCCCTCCTCTGCTGTGTGGTGCAGACTGGGCAATGTACAGCTTTCAGGGTGCTGTCTTGCACCTTCTCTGTCCTACATACACACTGGTGGAATGGGCTTTAGGGTACAATGATTACATCTAATTCTAAATTCTTCTAAAATGTGGGTGTTCAGAATCAGTCAGTTGATAGCCCTTTCATTTATGGCCCAGCTGGTACAGTGCTGGATTCGGAAGATTTTAACCTCTGTGTACCTGTCCTTCCTCTGATGTATCATCTCAGCCATCCAGACTGTTGTGCTTTTCAGGGTAGGGCAGCTTTCAGGCAGCCCAGTACACTGGGTCCAGCTCCCAGGGTTGCTGGATATTGGGGTAACGTTAGAAACGGTAGATCTTTGGTCAGATCTGGTGATGATTAGAAAGTGTTTACATGGATTTTACAGTACACAAATTGGTACATGTTCTTAACAGTCAGGGTTTGGCTAGAAACTCTTGGAGATGAATCAAACCAGGACAGGCTGCTACAGACTTATGGACACAGTTTGAAAGTTTTCAGTGAAATTAGTACCAGTGCTTAGTCAAATGATGTTTGCTTGTTGACCACTCTTAACTAATTAGTCCCTACTTCACTGAGCTGCTTCTACCTGCATGCACTGAATCAGCTATTTCATATTACTGTTTTACCACTCTAATGGTGGGAGAAGTTGATTCAAGTTAAGAGATGCTTCCTTTTCCGCATTATAAACCCATGCCTTGTGATTTGTGGAGAAATAAATTGTTTTGTTGCATATCAGCCATCTGTTTGAGACTGAGGGGAAGGATGTGTGGTAGTCTCAGATCAAACATTAGGGGCAGCTGAGCAGCCAAACAGACAATCCTTGGGGCCTTCTTATTAGGTGTGGGTAAGTATCCAAAGTTTGGGTGCCTCTCTGTACTCTTGAGGTTCCCACATCTTCCCTGTGCACTACACAAGCAGATTTCACTGTCTCTCTGTTAGCAAGAGAAGGGTTGTAGTGTCCTGCACCATGTTCTGCTCCTTGTCTCCAGCCTCCAGGCATCCAGCACCCCAAGGGGGCCTGTGTGCACACATGCTTGTTGTGCTCCAAGCAGAGTGTAAAATGAACCACTGGCCTTGTTTACTACGTAAATCGCAGACACATCCTCACACAACAGCCCATCAACAGGAGCAGTGTGCCTCACCCCTGCCCAATTCAGGAGAGGGTGGTGGGTGCCCAGAGCTGGGCTCCAGGGAAGTGAACACCAGGGCCCTAACAGAGATGCTTTGAGATCTGCAAAATCAAAGGTGATTCTTTCTCTGTCCTGCAGTGGGGAAGATGGTCTGTCAGTAGTTCATGTCTCATTTGCAAAAGGCCTAAGTGGGGCAGAGGGGGGAAGCAGATGGCTTTCAGTCACTCTGCAAGCCAATGTCAGAGCCAAGACTAAAACCCGGTTCTTGAAATCCCAGGCTCCATCCTCTATGGCCTACTGCCTCTCTAAGCATGTGTAAGGGTTTAATGAAAAACACCAAATCTTAATTTAGAGCAGGATTCAAGAAAAATGTCCTATTCGATTACTTAATTATAGGTGAACCATAATTATAAGACACAAACATGTCTTGCTACAAAGCATCAAGCAAAAAAGCAAAAAGGATTATTTGTTGTTTAATTTAGCAGAGGAAGGCAGCTGATGATGCATAAGTCTATCTGACACCTAGCAAGTTGTGTTATCCTATTTGTTAATCTTTTTAACTTTCCATTTTATTAGGATAGGGTTTCAAGAGCAAATAGGATAAATGAGATTAAATCTGTCACCCTGAATTACTCTCCTTTGAGTTATGAGCAGAATCACTCTATGTCGGAGAAGTATAATTACGAGGAAAATGCTGCCTGTGTAATTGTGTGCTTCATTCAGAAGAATTTGAGATCCATAATTATCTCTAGTATGCCACGGCGGCGTGTGCTGGCTCTTAATTTCTACAGTAAACAAAACCATTGAAGGTTTCTCTCCTGAGCAGTTCTTGATACAGCATGGCTGGTACCTGCAACAGTAGTAATATTATCCATCAGGTCTCCTGGTTCAAGTGAGGGATCCAAACTAACTTGGAATAAAGCACCCATTGTACATTTATTTTCACATCTACCTTGAACTTAAATGTTGATTGTGCAGTGAGGAATAATGGCTATGGGGAACAAAGAGCCTTCTGAGCTGTAGATATGCCAGGTGAGGCATGTCTAGCTGCTTATGCAAAAAGCAAGTCATAGCATATCTGGTGCTGTGTTCCATCACTTAACTTTTCGGTGGTCCAAGGATATTGCCTTTGACCTCTGCAATGACCATGATTCTGCAGGTGCTCCAGCGAACACAAAGGGTATAGCTTTCTTTGGCAATAATTAAGCTGTAATAGAAAAGCTCTGGGTTAGGACTTGGTGGTTTTGCTCCTAGATGTCAGTGCACATCAGAAATCTTGGGGTTTAGTTTTTCTGTCAGAAAAATCTGGTGGTGGTGCTCCATTAGGGGACTATACACTGCTCTTGGCTCTACTTAATTTATATGGCCCTATAAAATCTGTGGTACCCTTTGTGCTATATATTCCACTGTGAGATGAGTTGAAGACACAAGACTGTAGCCTCTTGAAATTTTGGGTTCAACAGCCAAAGAAAGCTTTGAATCCATGTGTTTATCTAGATTCATAACAACTTCTGTTAGAAAAAGCAACTGAAAAGTTCAGCTGGATTGTCCCATAGATCAGCGTTATTGCTGCTGGAAGCAGATCTCCTGGAGAGAGGATATGCACAAAGTAAAAAGAAACTCACTACAGGTCCTGCTCAAACATTTCTGCAGCTTCCTTCTTGAGGTAGAGAGCGCAGAGGGTCAGCAGCCAGACTTTTGCACGACGGATTAGTGATAAAACAGCCTGCCAGACTTGGATTAGAATTTCTGTTACGTTGCCTAAAATTATGTGTGCATTAGGGGAGAGGGGTAAGGAGGATGCATCATTTTTGGGGAATCCTAGTAGCAATTTTATTTTCTTTTTCAGACCTTTTTACAGTTAGGAGCCAGGACTTGATCTCCACATCTGTTTTTATCAGTCAGTCTAGTTTACAAATGAGGCCCCTTTTGTCCCATCTAATTTTATGTGATCTGTGATGCTGCATCAAGATTTTGGGAAGAAAAAATGGAAGGATTGTGAAGAGACCTTCTGGCTAATATGTACAATGACTCACTCTATCCTTTATTTCAACTTCCATGAAGTATTTTCAGATACACTATTTACCCATTAAATGAGCTGTTCAGTTTAGCTTATGGCTAAAGTTTTTCCTAGTATTTTGATGTATTTGTTGGGAACATGACAAAGTAAATTACAAATGAGAACATTAACAAATCCTTACATTAATCATCTGAGACAGTCTCTCTCATTATAATCTTGTTCTGAGTAACTAGTTATCTGTAAGAAAGGGTTTCCTGTCCCTTGATTTGCCAACTTACTTGACTTTACTGCCAAGGAAATCTCTCCTCCGTGGTTGACAAGCAATGGGTAACTTCATAATCTTTCTCTGTGTAGGCAATTTCTTCATGGGAAGAAATGAAGTCAGTCATGCCCATTACTGAATCTAATTTTACTGTAATTTAGAGGGAAGAACCCTTCCCTGGGTAGAATTCATTCTATAACTGCTTATTTCAGGATTTCTTTTGCTTTCCTCCAAAGGATCTGGCAGAAGCTGTTGTTAGCGACAGGCCTGCAGCTTGCTTGGCAAAGTCACTGCAGCACATTTCATGGCAAGTGAGAAACTTCTGCCTTGCCTTGGTTTTCAGTCATCGGCAGCTGCTTTGAGGAAAACTGAGCATGGCAGCAAGTCAGTATGACCTCGCTGCATGTTGAAATTCCACCTCCTGGTAAACGTACGGGTATTAGTGTACCTCATGGAGTCAAGCTGTCTTCAGCTGGGTCTGCCTGAGCTAGTTCATCTCCATCAGCTTTCTCTTCTACAAGACGTGCTCTTTTACCCAAGCTCCGCAACCACCTGGATGAGATCCCAAATGCAAGAGAAACAGAGAGGAATTCAGCTTTCCTCCACTGAGCCCTCAGCCCTTTCCTATTCTCTTAGTAGGTGTTAATTTCCTGGGCCTTTCCCTGCTAAGACCAGTCCCAGGAGAAACCCATGCTTCTGTTCCCCCTGCTGTGGGCTATAGCAAAGCATCCTTACTCAAGTGAGAAGATTTATTTTTTCTTTCTCACCTAGTCAGCCTGGAGGTTTCGCCACAGACAGATCTTGCTCTCAGCTTTACAGTTCGTTCACCCTGGGTGGGATTTGTCCATCTTTTACTTGCTCCAGGCCACACTGATTGAAGCACACACAAGGAAAGGTCCTTTTAAAAGCAGTTTGCAGCAGTGCAATGTTAAAAGCCTGGCTGTGAAGAGGAGGGTAGCACAAAACAATCTCTTCCTGTCTGCTCACAAAGAAATGGGAGGAGAAAATGTGGTACCCTTCTAATGCTGGCCACAAGAGTGTATTTAACAGTGTCCCTTCAAGGTCAGTAACACCATTCTCAGCTGTTCAAAACAGCATATCGGTAGCAAAACCAGTGTGAATTAGATTTGGGAGAAGGCTGGTTGTTGTTGTTTTTTCTTTCTCTTTGCAGGCTTCAGCCTGGCAGATAACCAGATTCAACTGTAGATGTAATTCAGGCACAATACAATCCAGAATATGTGGGCCGATGTATGATTTATGCTAATGGCAGCAAGGTATTGCTGTTGAATGGCTGACTGCTTAGCAGCTTTGGAGGAGTCCCTGGCTGTCAAGGCAGGTAGAAATCTAAGGAGCCACTCAGCAGGGGCCTTACTTTTTTCAAAGACATTCTTTCTCCCACATTTTTCCTTATTTATATTTGCAAGATTAATGAGATTGATCAGATTTTTCCCCTCAGCAGCCCTATAACACCAAACCTCTTTATGCAGAACAGAGAAGTAGATTTGGTCTATAAATGTCTGAGTGAATAAACACTGCTTTTTATCAGGTAAAGTTGCCTGTCAGACAGGCTGTTTTCTGCCTTGGTCCTGCCCTTCTCTGCTGGTGAGAAGTGCTCTTTGCAGCTAGAACAGTTTTCCTGTAACTAACAGCCATTTCTCCATCCTCTTTCCAAAGTCTCCTACTTTTTCTCCTTTACCCTTTATCTTCAGTTCCTCTCAGTTACGTTTGCCAGGTGGGCAGCAAGCCTTTCCGGTGTTTCTGAAAAGTGTTCACATGGCAGATGCCATCCACTTTAGTTTTGGTACTGCATTCTTACATTCTGCTGACACCTGCAGAGCCCATGCTTGGTCTGACTAAACTTTCCCCCAAGGAGAGGTTTTGTAGTGTTGGTTCTGGGTGTTACTTGGAGTTGAAAACCACTCAGGGAAGCGTAGTGAGAAGTCGTGTGCTTCTCTTTCTACCTGCTGTGGAGATCAGTGGTTTAAGAATCCTATTTTGCTTTACACCAGTGAAAATTGAAAGTAACACCAGCTGCAACAAGGCTATACAGAAGGTTAACAGAAATGCAACAATGAGATGAAGCTTTTACACAGAGAAGCAAAATGTCAGGTTGCAAATAATGCAATAGGGTTGCAAAGCCCAATGAGCCGTGTGAACAATTGGTGCTTTCTGTGCTATGGAACAAAGCAGCTTTACAGACGATATCTACAGTGTACTTTAGATCACTGAAACTGGCTCTATGGAAATTTCTGTTGTTAAACTGCATATTCAGCCTTGCTGCACGGAGGGAACAAGACTACTTCTCTATGTGAAGGTGGTGAATGGGAAGAAACTACGTGTTACGGCCAAAAGAGCCCTTACCTATAACTTTTCTTCTCCATAGGTGCCCCTGGTTGACAAAAGCCATCTCCCCAGCCATCCCAGTGTACAATGGGCTCGTGTTCTTGTTTGTACTGGCAAACTTCAGCATGGCAACTTTCATGGACCCTGGAGTTTTCCCACGAGGTAACAGAGAATGGGACTGTTGGGGGGCGGGATTTGAAAACCCAAGCCAAAGGAGGTGTCAGGTATCCAAATATGCTGTTTGCTGACTAATCCCCTTTTTTCTGGTATTCTTTCTTTTAGACTTTATTTATTTATTATACTCAGCTGGCAGTAGAGAGAGGTGGGATGGTAGTGAAATGCTGGATACCCTCCACCTCTCTTCTGAGCTAGGAGGTGTCAGTTGTCCTTGCACTTGCTCAGACTGGCAGTCGAGGGCACAGGGTTGCATAGAATGGTTCTCCTTGAGTAGCTCTCCTGACTGATGTGATTGCAATTGCCATCCCCTGTGTCATGCTGGCACATTGGATTTAAGTCACTGTCTTCACAATAGGTAGCAGAGCATGGTGGAGGGGAGAGGCTAAACTTTCTGAAACAGCTTCATCAAACCAGACCTTCGAGAAAGCCTTAAAACAAATGCAAAAGCATTCAATGCTAAACAAACATAACGATCAAGGCTTGCCTTAGAGTATCTAAAAATGTATACGTTTAGAAAGACATGCCTGCTTAAATTAGTACTGATTCACAGCTGATTAAATAGGATAAAGATTGCTCAGCTTTTGTAATGGAAACCACAGTGCAGCTATCTCTTTTAACACATCCTAATGAGAGAATTATCACCTAATTTTATCTGTCTTCTAATAATTATTCACATGCAGTTTGCAGCAGAGACTGCTCTAGGCAGTCTTGCTAAACCAATGGTGCTCTCTGCAAGCTGTGCTTTCTCACCTCTATCCACTGAATTCAATATCTATTTTGAATTGCTACCTGACAAGAACAAGGTACCTGTCCTGCTGGCTTCCCTGAATAGCAAGTGCCAGGTTTCTCCAGGTAGCAGGGTCTAATGATGAGCATGTGTCTGTCATTCCTTTCAACTGAGGCTTTTGAACCCCTGATTAAGTGTTGCAGCACTCTAGTCAAGGAAATAAATGTGTGTAAAGGCAAACTAAGGCAAAGTCAAGATTCAGTCATTTGTGCAAGATTAAGTGATGCAGTGTTTAGGTGCTTAAAGGTACAAATAGGTGCTAGTGAGATTTTCAAAAGAGCTTAAGCACTTAGAGCTTTTAACAAGTTTCCTGGACTTTTTAGTTCCTCCATCTCAGCAGAGATAGCAGTGGTTAAACTAAAATGCTTTGGGTGTGAGGTTACTGAAAGCATACATGCTCTTTGCCTTTGGTAGGAGGAGAGCTGGAATAAAATTGTTCAGTTTTGAAAATCTCAGTCTGGGAATCTAATATCTTTGTGCAACATAGTTCCCTCAGACCGGAGCCTGCAGCTGGGCATTCACCATGCCCTATGATTGATCAGTTCCGAAGGTATTGTAAATTTATACCTTCCTTTGCACTTGTCTAACTTCCTTTTGCAAACAAGTTCTTTATTTTGGACTTTGCATTTAAAGGAGAAACACGCAGGGAAATCAAATAGAAACTTTGAAACTTTCTCATCACCTTCCCTTCCTTCCCATCTCCCTTAACATAAGGGAGTCAGGAGCAAAGCAGGAAGAGGAGGAGTTCCTACAGCTCACCTTTCTTCTGTCTCTTTCTCTTCATTTGTGGCCTTGGCCTTATACCTGTATGCTGTGCATGTGCTTGGTCTGGAAGAGGCTGGGAGCAAGGAGAGTGGGGAAAGGATGAGAAAAGGGATGGAAGTCATCCTGGAGGAAAGCGATGGAGTAGGAGTTTAGATGTGTGAAGGAAGCAAACTGATAAGGAAAAGAAAAGATGGAAAAGACTATAAATACCAGTGCTGGGAGGAAAGAGGAGCAGATGTTACTTCAGATCACAAGTGTGCATGTGAAAAAAGCTATCACCACCCCACGCCGCCCGCAGAGCTGCTAGCGCAAGGAGTTCAAAAATTGTAGGAATGATTTAAAATGAATCTACAATAGATCTATTTGCTTTCTGTTATTGAAATTAGGTTTAGTCTTCTTGGTTTTCAAGCTTCTTAGCACATTTCTGATAGTTACAAATTTACTTCAAAACCAAAACAACAAATAAGCACTACAAAAGCTGAGATTCTAATGAAATCACATGATTCCTTTAAGGAAGCCCCCAAAAATTGTAAGATACGTTATAAAAACATGAGACTTGGCTGCCCTGTGTCAGTGGATCAGAGTATGAGAATCTATGTAGTAAGATACAGTCGTCTGCCAATGTATTCTTCTGCTCTGATGACAGAAAGCTGGAAACAAACACATTTTTAGCTATATTGTATGAGCTTACAGGTTCTCTGGCAGATAGAACTTGGCCTATGGGGGAAGTAAACCCAGCTCACTCTTGTATTGTTGAAGAGGGCCTGGATCAAACTCCCAGATCCATTACTTGTTTTTTAATAATTTTTTGATTTGTTGGCTCTCTGAATATTTCTGGTATGAATCAGGATTGGGTCTGTGCGAGTGAGTTGCCAGTAATACACCAAAGTGAATGAGAACAAAAGGAAGTATTAAGTCACTGAAATTGGGGCTACCGTGACAAATCTGATTTACAGCCTGGGTTGAGACTGGCAATGTTCCTTCCTGGCTAATTATAGATACCAACTACAAACTGGCTTCCAGTATTTTTGATGTGAATCTATTTCATACAAACTCTTCAAGCGTGTGTCAGTTCTGCAAGACTAATGTGTTTATGTGCATGTAGGTATATACAATGTACAGACTTTTTGTCTGCATAGTCAGTTTTTTCACAAGAGCTTAAATGGTTTGACTGTTCTAGTGTCTTGTTTTCATATGCCCACATGTATTATACAGCACGGGCTACTTTATAATAGTATTGAAGAACTTACAGATTATATTTATAGAAGTGCCTAAGGGATTTAGAGTCTAGCTCTCACTAAGAGTCCCACTGACTAGTTATGAAGGAAAATTATAGAGAATGGTGCCAGTACAGCACTCTGCTTCCATGCACAAACATTAATCCAGAGAATACTCTTGCAGGGTAAATACTGTAGCTGAGCCAGATCCCAAGATCATCTAAGTGAAGGGAGAAACTCCCTCTGAAGTCAATGGAAATTGGATCATGATAACACATCTAGAGAAGATTTAATATAGAACTAAATGACAGTGATTGATGCCCCGCTGGGACAATATTATCAAATTCCACTTAATTTGGAGCCAGTCAGCCAATGCCAGCTGCACTATAATGTTTAACCAGGTGTTAAATAGATGTGAAGTTCTTAGATTTTCTCTGTCAAAAGGAAACAAATAAAGATCACAGGAATCTAGAATAAAAGATGAGCTTTCATGAACAATCATTCTCATTTTTTTCCTTTTCTTCCCAAGATATATTTGTCTATTATAGACTGGCTTTTATTTTGTGCATTTATTTTTAAATGGCCTCTTTTCTTAAACAGGGAAGCGCTTAGCTGAGATGATAAACCATCTGCCCTCCGCGTTATCCCTAATAAGATAACTGTGGTATTGTCAACCTCATCTTACTAATGGCAAAGGGAGGCTAAATGACTAGCTCAAGGCCACAGAGTGAGAAAATTAGAGTACAGGACTTCCTGACTCCCAGTCCTGTGCTCAGATCACTAGACCATGCTGCCTTTGAGAGAGACGAGATCTTCCCAGTTATGTACTGTTACTAGAGCAAGAGCATTCTGGGTATGCTATGAAGAGGTGAGCACAGGATATACTATAAAGAAGTAAGCACTGGTGCAAGGGCTTGTTGCGGGCACACAAATTGCTTCAGAATGGTATATCTCACTGTGGCATCAGAATCCCCGGAGCAACAGGTCTTTGGGATGATTATGAGCTGACACTAGAGTGCTGAACAAATTGTCACTCAGGGTCACTTGGGTTGATTTTGGGGTTTGAGCTAGCACAACCTTCTTCTAATATCTGTTGATGTAGTTTCTTTCACTTTATGTGCTGGCAGGCTAGCATTGAATTAATCCCAAATGCATGCAGCAGAAGTTCTTACAACACGGGCTTGTGTGATTTCTATCCCCTCTTTGACTCTAGGCTGCAGCTCATCTTATTCATCCTGGTTGTAAATGCTGGCTAAGACTCAAACACCTCTCTTTGTCCAGGGGCTGGTGTGTGAGGCAGCACAGCACTCCTCTGGGAGGTGCTAAAATGAGCCCTGATCACTGAAGTGTTCTGCAGCCTGGACAACATGTTCTGACAGTCCATCACTTCTACCACTGTGTTATTTCTCTGACGAGCCCAAGAGCACGTGCAGTGCCACTGTATCCAAGGCACTGACTGGATTAGCTCTTTTATCTTTACCCTCTTATTTCCACTAACTTTTAGTTTTGCATTGAGCAGCAGATGAAGATGAAGATAAAGATGACGACTTCCGAGCTCCACTGTACAAGAATGTGGAGATTAAAGGAATCCAAGTACGGATGAAATGGTGTGCCACCTGCCATTTCTACCGTCCTCCACGCTGCTCTCACTGCAGCGTCTGTGACAACTGTGTTGAGGTAACAGTTCTGTTGATTATGTGATCTGTTGGCTTTGCCTCAGTGATGGGGTTGCACATACTACTGGAAAAATGCAGTTGGGTGCTTCCCCCAGTATTTCAGTTCTTGGAAGTTCCCAGCTGTAGCCTTGTTGATGGACTCCTACTAATTAGTACCATTTGAAAGATAGCCCTCAGTTATGATGTATGTTACATATGGAGTAATGTTTGATGTCAGCTTTGTTGCCAGTGATAATTAGAATAAAAATTTATAGTGCTGGCTATGTCTTCCTCGGAGTAGCTAAGAAGTCGTGAATGTAAAAAAGGGGTGAATGGAAGAGTTGATGCAGAGGCAGAGTTCAGGAGAGCAGAAAATTCAGCGTGAACCATTGTCATGTGTGACCTTAGGGCTCATCATTTAATTTGGAACAAACTGGTGTGTATATTAGTGGACAAGCAGAGAAGCTAGAATGATGTGTGAGCTTTAGGAATACCAAACTCAGAATTCAGCAAGTGGTTCTCCAGTCAATGGAAGGACCCCAAGTTTGTTTCAACACCCCGGCTCAGAGCATGAACTCATTCATGTTTCTAACGTTGGTCTCTCTGAATTATGGGACTGTCATGTTTCTTGATAGCCCTAGGGTCTTGGTGGGGCACACAGGATTTTTAAAAAATAACCCCCAAACAGTAAGATGTGCTTTTGGGCTATAAACATCTCCCAAACTTGTAAGTAGAGAGTGCTGTATCCACAGCACTGTATTGCCAGGGGGAATTTTTTATTGTGGAGCTAAAAATTCCACTTCTTAAGTATCATTTCTGCTGCAAGGTCTATTTTTTTCCAATAGAAAGGTGAAATCTTTAATATGTCTAAAATATATTCAGCTGTGCCATTAAAATGAAAGGAATTACTAATCAGAAAGAGAAAAAATACCAGAGTCAGCTGGAATGCTGTATAGACCATCTTTGTCCTAATCCTCTTTGCCATAAGCAAGGGAATAGTCCCAAAGAAAGCAGCCCAGTTACGTGTGAGAGAAAGGCTGTCTGGGTTTATCTTATGTCAGTCATTTTCTCCTTCAGGGCAATATATATCTAAGTTATGATTATCTGGAAGCAGTGCTGTGCCTAGTAACCATTGATAAATGAGACAAGGCTGTCCTGTTGTGGAAGGCCTTAGAAGGATGTGGGATTTGAGAAGATGGGGAGTAAGGAGCTGCCGAGGTCCCTGAGTAGAGGGTAATAGCCACAGCTATTCGTAAGTTGTGTCACACAATTTCTTTAGACTGCTGTGAACTGTTGAATAGAGCTGGATTTTTTGTAGAAAATCTGAGTTGTATATTCCTAGTCTTAAAACATAAATGTTTTCACTAATTCTAGATCCTGAGGATTGTTTAGATAATGGTAAATTCTCAGTTGTCCCATGGAATTTCTTTCTTCTGCCCTCCCCAGTGGCTCAGCATGAAAGTTCATTTTCAACAAATGAAGTTTTCTCAGAAAAAAGATTGCTCAAAACTCACTGGTATAAACACTTGCAATTTTATGCTGCCATAAGGCCTCCATGGGAGTCAGTTCTGCAGCAGAAATGAAAATGGGAGAGAATCCAAAAGTAACCTAAATAAAATAACAGAACACAAGGTGACTCTGCCTAGCTCTCCAGAAGTTTTATTGATGGTCAGATTGGTTAAATGTTCCTTACTATTCTGGTGGGCAAGTAAGAAGCTCTGCTTGTATAATTAAATTATGACTGCTGTGGAGGTGTATAGGCAAAAAACATTAATGACTTCTGAATCAATAAATCGTGGTCTTAAACAGCGTGCTTTATTGATTCTTGTGATGCTTGTTTCCCACTCACCTGTCTATTCTAGAAGAGCTTGGAGACAGTGATAGGAGTGACTCTACTGGCTTTTCTGTGTGGAACCCATTCAGGGTTGTAATTCACATCTCTTCACTTTCTGTCTAGAATGTGCAAGAAAAATTCTTATCTCAAATATAAAACTTTTGAGCTAATTTGATAAAAATGAACAAATAACAAAAGCTGACAACACTTGCAGAAATCAAGTCAGTTAAAACTTAAAGCCTGCTGTGACCAGAGGGACCCAAAAATGAATCTGTGACAAAAGTAGTCAGATTTTTGTTTTCTTTACTGAAGTATTTGCAGTAGGTACTTATATACTTTCATAATGGATAGGTATTTTGGGCTGCATACAACCAGATTTGCATAATAGACATATGCTATGTCAGCATTTCAGATATAGCCTGAAATTATCTTTATTAAATTGCCCCTGTCGTTTTCAAATGTGCTTTGAGAAAGCTCTGATCCATTTTCTTGCATTTTGTAAATTTTTGATAAATACATTATGCAAAATTTAAAAATACAAAACCCCCTTTGTCATCATTGAGGAATATTTAAAAATAGCATTACCACAAAACAAAGAATAAACAATTCATTTGTTGATGTAATGAGTGTGTAGTATCTGTTCTGAAGAATGCAGAAATAAGAAGGGTTAATTTCTTGCACCTGATTTTGTCTTCACGTCAAGAATAATCCCACTGAAGACAGTGGATTTACATGCTTATAAAACTGTAAAGACGTTTGAAAGGTGTCTGTGGCTTGCCCTCATTATTAAATCTCCTGTTAAAAGGGATCTGACTGTATGAGGGACTTTGAACTTTTGACTGAGACAAATAGTTAGGTTTGGGTTCATAACTATTGATGAACTTGTGCAGAACTTTGCCTGTGTCTCATCCAGATGTTGCTTTTCTTTGGGGACCTGCTTGGTAAAAAAGTATCTTCTGTGATGTCTGTTTAAATTGGATTAATTCAGCTTTGTATAAATACAGAAATGT
Source organism: Aquila spilogaster (assembly GCA_024606505.1). Classification (NCBI taxonomy): domain Eukaryota; kingdom Metazoa; phylum Chordata; class Aves; order Accipitriformes; family Accipitridae; genus Aquila; species Aquila spilogaster. The sequence continues at coordinate 68,517 of JANHGO010001866.1, forward strand.
GGGGTGAGAATTCTGCAGCAGTATTACATCTTCAAAACGTTCTAGGTTATGAGAACTTCATTGTAATTGACTCCTCATGCTAAAGATGATAAAAAATTAGTGCTTCTGCTGCTAGGAGATAAATAGCCTGTCTTTTATTTTTTTATATCATCTCTTCGAACCCCATAAACACTCAAGTACCTCTCCATCCATAGATACAGAAACCACTTGGTCCTAAGAAGAGAGTGTAGCATGTTGTAAAACTGCAGAACAGCTGATAGCCTGATATAATATTACACGATGGTGGTTCAGATTTATCTCTAAGACAATGTATTTCCTTTCACCATTTGGATATTGTTCCCTGTCTCTCCCTTTCTTTACAAGGATTTTGACCATCACTGCCCATGGGTCAACAATTGCATAGGACGGAGGAACTACCGCTATTTTTTTCTCTTCTTGCTGTCCTTAAGTACACACATGGTTGGAGTATTCACCTTTGGGCTCATCTTTGTATTAAACCATATGGAAAAGCTGGGAGCAGCTCATACTGCCATTACGTATCCTTCTTTTTGGTCTTTCAAGGCTCAAGGTGGCCTTGAGGAAAATGTGAAAGAATGAATCTGAAGGTTTGTCTTCCTGGAACTGGTGGACATCTACTCCTCTCCTGATCCCACATTGCTCTTCCCCTGTAAATGCTTAGGGCAGGTTTCCCTCTGTACCTGTCTGACCTGTGTAACCATCAGTTACCCCCAAAACTATAGCTGACCTTTCGTCCATCTCAATCTTTGCCATGACAACCCACCAGAAGGATATGCTGCCTCCCCAAATTTTACTTCCAATTGGGTGTGACTCTAAACTGCTGGGTACTATTTACTGTATTTAAAAGAGGGTTTTAAATACAGTTACTGTATTTTAAAGCAGAGTTTGCCCTGGAAGCAGCCCTGCTGCATGCTGGTGTAATACATGAACCCCTGGCTCTGAGGGGTGCTACTCCTGTTGATAGATTAGTGCAGAATGGTCTTTACAAGATGGTTAGAGTCAGAATCAATGAGTTCACGTTATTTTTTAACCATCTCAAGCATAAGGACCCAGGCTAGGAGGAGATGGATTTGACTTTGAGATAAAATTTAGTTAGCTTAATTAAAGGTGAGGGACACCCTGCCTATTTTCAAGGTGGTTTTTTTTCTCCTTTTCCTCTCCCTCTCCTTCATAGCCTCTTTTCCCCTTCGTTCATCCCAGTTTCTTTAACTCCTGGATACAGAATGGCTGTCATGTGCGTAGCTGGGTTATTCTTTATTCCAGTCATTGGTCTCACTGGCTTCCATATTGTTCTAGTGGCCCGAGGGCGCACAACAAATGAACAGGTAAGAAGCAATCCTTTCTCTGTTTGTGGCTAAGATGTTGAGTTGGGAAGGAAAGTCAGCAAGTCAGCTTGGGTAAAGCAAAAAATGATCCAAATCTTAGCAGTAACACTCGTTACGGGAGGTTTTGTGAAGATCTAGGAAGATTGCCTAGTTTTTTTATTTTCAGATTTTTTTCTTGAATGCATTACAAGCAAAGATTTCCCCCTTCTAACCACAAAGGAGCATCCCAGGCTTATTTACCATTTAAAATCTGCTCATGGCCTTGAAATAGGTTTTATGTGGTGAGTACCATCAACCCCAGTTCAGACTTTATGAGTCAGACTGAACAAATCATGAGATTGAATGAAAGGAAGAAAGTAAAAGATTAAATCATGCTTTTGCCCTGTCTCCTGATATTTTGAACTCCCCCAGCTAACCCACACTGCACATAATAAGATCTGAGCTAGCTCTTTGTCTCGCTCTCTGTCTCTCTCTTGTTCTCATTCTTATGTGCACACACACACAGAGGCTATTGGACCTAACTTGTTTTGCTTCTCCAAACCAAGTGCCAACATGACATCTTGTGCCAAAAAGCCTGTAAAATTTTAGCTCCCCTACAGTTACTGAAATGTATATAATCCACAGCCCCTATGTGAGCGTTCCAGACCTATATGCATGTGCATATCAATAGCATGATATGGGCGATAGAGATTTAGTCATGGGATCGATAGCATGCCTCTGCCATTTGTAAGGCGTAGCTTAGTTAGAAAGCTTGACACAGGGTCACACAGTGTGCCAGTCAGCTGCACACAGCATTTTCAGCTTTCTTCCCAAGGCTAATTAATTGTGTGCATTCCAGTGCTTGACCCTTTCACAGCTCCAGCTCCAAAGCGCCCCTCACACATCTGGGTTTTTTTCACTTTTTTTTCCACATCACACTTCTTTTTCACTTCTTTTTTTTTCAAATGCTTTTTTACTGCTCTTGCATCTATGGGTGCTCTCTAGCTCATGCTGAGCTGTGTGCTGTTCTGGCTGTCCTGCAGGCTGATGGCTTCATGCTTATGTAGCTTGTTTGACTGCTGTGCAGACTGTAAGAGTTGAAGACATCTGTCTGAGGCCAGGCCTCCATAAACTAGGATGAGATTGTTTCCTATCCCACAAAAGACAATAAAAACTTTTATCCAGAATGGTGTGGGAGGTTTACCTAAGCAAAGAATCTGAAGTCATCCTGAATTGTTGCCTAACATGGCCTTTGAACAAAGCAGGCTTACCGTAGCTGTAGATCTTTAAATGCTTTTCTCTGTCCTTGGAATCAGCTGCTCTTCATTTTAAAATTGATTTTGGCCAAGTATTAGGTTTGATAGTGCTAACAACAGTAGCATGAAACCCAGGGCATTTCAGTCTCATAGCCCAAATCATGGTCTGCCTTAGGGTTGTCTTTGTGCAGTGATGAAAACTGTCCATGAAAATGTTAGGCTGAGGAGGAAGGAAAGATTTAAATTAAAAAAAAAAAAAAGTAAAATTTATCTTCTTGTGTTTGTGGCTACACTAACATTTAGGAAGGCTGAGAATTTTGCATTTAACGTGATTGAAATAACTATTGGAAAATGCATCCTAGCTTGGTTTGTTTTCTTAAGCTACCAAACCACTTGAGATTAATCCATCTTCCCATGCCATTTTCTGAAAATTAAATATAATCTGGTCTTAATTTCTGTTTAGTCATATGTACTGCCTGTCTGTAACTGGAGGATGGATGTTCCCAGCCTTCAGGTCCCTTTCAAAAGAAGCATATCTAAGTAATTAGAGCACCAGACCAGGAGTGATGGATATGAGATCTGCTCCTGGCTCTGCCACTGTTCTAAAATGTTCACTTTTCTCCTTCAGTCTCAGTATTGATTCTCTTTTCTCACACTGTTATCTGCTGTCAGCTTTCCAGTTACAATATGCTCAGCTACACTTGTCCTCTTTTCCCAGTACATTTTATAGGCCAGTGGTACAGACATTTTTGGTGTTTTACTGTATATTTTTAGTATTTGTTCATTCTGGAGTTCATAAGTTTTGAGCATTCATAGTAGGCAGACTGTGATTTAGGAGTGCATAGTGGCTGAGTTTAGATGTTTGTGAGCTTTCTGAACGCCTCTGAAGGTCTTCTATGGAATCAAAGTAACCCATAACCCAACATCTGCTCATATCCTGGTATTTTTAGTTTCTGAATAGAGTAAATAAATATCCTTCCTTCTGAGACTGCTTTCTATCAGTGGCTTTTAAACTACTTTAGAAACCAAATTGGTATAATTAGTAATGTAATCTGTGAGTTAGAGAAATTTTATTTTCATATTGTTTTTGAGAAAATGGGCACAGAGTATGAAGTGCTTTGCCAGCATCTGGCACAAGTCAGCTTAAGCCCAGGATTGAATGCAGATGTGCCAAATGTCCCAGGCCCATGTTTTAGTCATCAGGTTACTCTTCCAACACTCAGAACTTCCAAAATTTCTTTCTTGGCCTTTTAAAGAGTTTTATGTTATATCAAAGAGGCCAGCATAATATATTGCAAAATCATTTAATCGTCATTATTTTATGTGCAAGTAATTAAAGTATTTCTGGTACTCTGTAAACTTGTTGCTAGATCAGAACTAAGAGTTGATTAAAATGCATTACTTGCAAACAGCAACAGTAATGCTTTTAATGGCATCCACTATTAATCTCTCTGGCTTTATTGGTATTTATCCCCATATGGTTACTTTCAAGTATCTGCCGGTAGAATACAAACCCTTTATAATGCCTATGAAGCTTTGAATGGATCCCGCCAGTCTAATGAGGCTTGGCTTTTATTAAACTAGCTCATTTCCAAGCAAACATCGTAATCACAGGGGAGTTCCTGGCACCCTCCCACATAAGGCAGTGGTTTGTACTGATTGCTACTAGGGATGGGATGCTGATAGAGAGGAAACATTGCTCTCATCCAACATTACAAATGTTGAATTGACATTCCTGTTTGTTTGGAGGGGACTTGCCAAGGCAGAGGAGTGGAAGTGACGGGGAATGAAAGGACTAAAACAGGATGTCTGGCTGACAGTAGGCAACGAATCTAATGCAGGAGCAGCATGGAGAGGTGAACCTGGCCACTTGAAACCTAGCCACATTGAGCTCACTGCCCTTTTGGGAAGGGATCTTCAGTTGGTGTGCTTCCTAGCTAGAAGTAGCTGATAGAGGTGTTGTGTTAGAGCAGGAGAGAGGAAGTGCAGCATTCAAAGAGAAATGATCTGTTTGGGAAGGACAGTAGGGTCAGAGCAAGTCATACTTGTTCTTGGCTTTCTGAGGGTTGGATGATGACTTTTTATATAACCAGAGGTTTGAGCACTGTCCTGAATATGTTTCCAGGTAACAGGTAAATTCCGTGGGGGAGTGAATCCTTTTACCCGAGGATGCTGCGGAAACGTGGAACATGTGCTCTGCAGCCCCTTGGCTCCCAGGTAAGAGAAACGCTGTCAACTGGGAATGAGGGAGGTAGGATAGTTGTTGGGACAGAGGAAGAAAATGTACTTGATTGGGCTCACAAGGGAAAGACCATTGATAAAGTAACAGGGAAGTAAAGCAAAACTTTCCTGAAGGCAGAGCTCTGTGATAGCTGCTTCACTGTTGCATGGCTGTAACCTGTCCAACCTGTCCTGCTTTCTTCATGTAATTCATAACCCTCATCCCAGAAATGTTTATTTGAAATGAGCATGCCAAATTATATCAAGAGCTGATACCCTTGTCTTCACCAACTTCTTTATCCGGTGGATTTCAGTAACAAGGTCAGTTTCTGTATGTTATCATATTCCCAACATGACTTTTTGCACTGTACAGTCAATGTCCAGGTATTCTAGTCTGCTGGAGAAAAGGAAGGAATCTAAAATCAGCCTTTCTCCTTAAGACTTAAATCTAATTTAAGGCTGCTGTGGTTTTCAATCTCACTGGCACTTCCATTATCATAAAACAGATTTTCAATGAGGTCTACATCATGGAACTTGGGATTTTATTTATGGCTTTCTATTTTGGGGGAAATGGATTTATCGTTTCACATTTTGAAATCAGGATTATAATGCAGTAGATCTGATGGGAGTATAAATATCCTAGGTGCTGAGCTGTCCAACCTGCAAACATGTTAATAATCATACTACAAGAAGACTTATTTGAGCATTTTCAGGCTGTTGAGCAATTCCAGACCCTGACACCATTATCTGCCTTTTTTCCCTCCCCCACTTTGCTATGCAACAAATAAGTCCTAAAAGACTGTTACATGTGTTAAGGTGAAGACACTGGAATAGCTGCTTCTCAAACTTACCAAAACATGAAAATTAGGCCAAGACAATTTAAGAGAGCCAAATATTAGAAGTTGGAAGACACTCCTGTTGAGAGGGGTGTGAGTACTATCATCAAGGCTATTCTCAGACTTCCAGCAAGCAGAATGTTTGTGTTCTGTGAAGTCCTGTTCAAATTGTCCTGTATATTGAAAGTCACTGATCCATGACCACTAGAATGTCCTATTCACTAGATAAAACAGAAAAAGCTTGTGTGTGTATTGATATTTATGCATTGTACAGCCACTTCTCAATTGCACTTACAGAATTGTAGTCCACTGGAGAGAAATTAGCTATCTAAAGTCACCCATTTCCCTTTAGATTTGTTGCTTCCTATAGACCTGTCTGTTTCTTTTACCTGCATTTATTTGAACACCTAAACATGCTACAGAAACAAGTAACCCTGTCGTAAACTACAACTGACAGCACATCATCTTCTCCATGTTAACTCCCCATGTGCTGCGTCTTATTCCCCCAGTCACCATCTTCCACCGCAGGGAAGCTGTTTCATGTTAACTAGGTAAGATCTAGTAAATCGCTTCCATTGGTGGTAGGCCTCTCTCTCTTCATGTGAACTGTGCTCTCGTCCATCAGTGCTTCAAAAATTGCTTTGGTTTTTTTAATGCATCCTCTCCTTTTGCTCACTAAAAAACCGATTGATCTTTTTATTTTATTGCTTTTTAATTATTACAGCCATTGAAATAAATGGAGTTTGCTTACCTAGATTCTGACACATTCTTAAATCATACCGTGGAAGCAGGAAGATTTTCTTGTCTCTATGCCTTGTTCTTAGGTTATTGTTTATTTTAATGATGACTGTTGAACAATTAATCAGGTACATAGTTGAGCCCAAGAAAAAGCAAGCTGTGAGTGTAAAGCCTCCTTTCCTCAGACCTGATTTATCTGAGCGACAGATCACAGTGAAGATCAGTGACAACGGGATCCAAGCCAACCTCAACCGGAGTAAGGTAAGGCAGCCTTCAAGCGCTGCTTTTGAAGAGCGTTGATTGAGCATTATCAAGCCTGGGAATGAGTTTGACATTGAGAATCTCTTTGAGATGATGCATTTTTTGGAGAAAATTACAGAGGTTGAGTCCTTGTCATATACTTCATCCTCTGAAAGTAACCCAGGTTCAGTAACAGCAGCTCTTGATCCAGTAACAGCCTTTTTTGCAGCTCTATAATAGAATGCCTCTGGGCATCTTTTGGAAGAGGTAGCTGTTCTTTGCAATAGCTACTTTCTGTCCCAAGAGTTGCCACCTCTTGGTGTTCAAATTAATTTTAATGACCGTAACACTGTGCGGGAACCCTTGTACCACCAGGTCAGCTGTTCTACTTCAAAGGAGGTTTTGAGCTTCCAGACTGCAGGAAGGCTTGTGGTCCAGTGAAAGGAATATTGGCTCAGAAGCTGAGTTCTCTTCTCTCCTCTTCTTTTTTCAGTTTCTCCTGGCATGAAAGGAGAGAAGGATTTGTTTAATCATATAAAAAGCAGTGGATTCAAAAGAAGCCACCTTGCAAGATTTTTGTGGATAGTTACTTGTTACATTCTTTGCATAGTTACTTGCTGAGAGATGCCTGAAAAGTTGCTGAAAAGTGCTAGAAAACACCATTGTCTTCTACCACATATTAACTAGCGTGATGATAATGTTATTTAGCATGCCAAGTAGACTAGGATAGTGCATTTAAAATTATACTGGCTTGTTATGACAATGCTAATTTTATACATGACATCCTTGTCTGCAGTGGATGCTAAATCATGTTTGTCATTAAAGGTATAGGTAGTTCTTGTTCTGTGGTACATCCAGCACTTTGACACGTGCTGTATTTAACCAAGTTGTGGGTAATGATTGATTCTTTGGTCATTTTCAGTCTAAAATTAGCCTGGAAGGTCTGGAGGATAAAAGTATGGATGTGCAACCACCTCTCCCACCCAAAGGAGATCCAAGCAAGTACTCCGAGATAAAAGGGCAGCTGGGCACCAGTGAAGGTATAGTTGCATGATCAGTGATTTATTTTTATCAATAAGAAAATATTTCAGCCTCTTTAAAAGGCTTCTGGTATTCTTTCAAAACAGTAATAGGATCTGGGTGAAGGGTTTTTTTTTCTATTTATAGGAGTTCTGAACTAGGGGAATAAACAGCAGGAAAGGGAGAGAAAAGTCAGCTTGAAGTGCTCCATTCAGGCCTAGGTTGGATATTTCATATCAGTTTCACAGAGTTTTTAAACCCTTTTAAACCCCTTCTTAAATTTTCGATGAATTTTAAAATGAAAAATGTCATTTTGAACTAAGAAATCAGAAATACTAGCATGAAATGCTTGCGCATTACAAACTGAATTATTTCATTTATGAAAATGTGAAATTAAAGCTTTGATGCTATTAAAAACCCTCTTTTTTTCAAACAAAATTAGTAGCTGAATTCAACCCAAATATCTAGTACTTCAAATTATGGCAAAATTACTACTCACCAAAATATGTCACCCCACTTTAATGTATTATACCTTGTTTCTTCTTCTCTTTAGACTGCTGATCTAGCAGCAATGTACTGTTATTTCCACAAGGGTCCCATTGATTTTGGTGGAATTCTGCACAAAAAGTACTGCAAGTTTTATTCTTTCCAGAACAGATCTCTTTGCAGAGGACCATGGATAGCAAGGAATTAGGGATGATAGCTTTCTGTCCACACATTTTAATAAAAAGTCCTTTCTTTTTTTTTCTTTTACAGAAGGTGGCCTTTCACCCAAACTTATCAGCCCTCCTACACCTGCCATGTACAAGTATCGACCGGCTTTCAGCAACAATCCCAAAGTCCACTACCACGCTACAGCTGAGCAGGTGAGTGAGCCTGGGAGAATCTGCTCCCAGCTAACACCGGGCAACATGGAGCTGAGGATAAATTCACTGCAGGGCTCTGGTGAATGTCAGAGTGTAAAAGTAAATAACAGCACTTGGCACTGTTGTGTAATAGTGTATATTTTCGCTCTGCTTCTTATGAAAACATGTCTACTTTCACAGCTTTCCTCTGTTGAGCTTGACACGTCTGTCCTGCTGACAGGCATGCGCTGCTGCTTTACTAGTGTCTCAGCCTGATCCTGAGATGCTGAGAAGTGTCACCTCCCATTGGCTTCTCCTGACATAGGTGCCAACTCAGGTTCACTTCAGAGGGAGCTGGGCATGCTTAGCGCTTTTCTGGATCAGACCCTTTAGCCAACAGACAACCTCTTCAGTGATTCCTTAAGATGTCAGCTTGCAGAACAGAAAGAACTTTTAAAGCATCCCAAGAGATATTTTAGTTAAAATTAATGGAAGATTCCTCATGTTTGACCTTCCTTAGCACCTTCTCAGTGCATTTGGGTTATATGGGAAAAAAAACGTTCCTAACACTTGGCATCATTTCCTCCTATCAAGAAAACTGAAGTCCAAACAATTAGAGAGACTTGCTCCAGAATTTTGACTGTTTTATCTTTTGCTTAGGAGTTTTGAAACAGTTTACACTGTTTCCTTTGGAAGCAGAGTGCAAAACTAAGCCCACTGCTAATAGGCTTTTCTCATTTATTTCTCATGGATTGTTGCAAATATTCCTTGGCGCCCCAGGACCTGAGAACAGCAGTTTGAAAATCACTGGTCTAACTTGTATATTTGCAATATGCATCAAAGTCTTTGCTCACCAGTGGAGATACCCTTAAAACACACATACCACACAATGCACTTTTCTTACAATTAATTTCATCAGGTCCTCCAGTGTCACCCGTGCAATAACAAGAAGGGGGTGATATAAGTAAGGAAAGGAAAATATGGTAGAAATATATAATTGACTGCAGCAACACTGGAATAAGACAGAGTGTTCCTTCAATGGTGAATAAAACTTTTCTAGTATCCTTCTCATTTTGAAAAGAAAGTTGGCGATAGATGATAGAATTCCAGCTACCACCAAGTTCGGGTTTTAGTCTTAAAGAATAATTTTAAATCTTATTCTCTGGATTTGTCCGCTTAATGAAGAAAAGACTGGCTTATGAAAGGGAACATAAGAACAACAGTGTGTTCACTGTATCCAGAAAGTTTAATATCCTATCAACTTCACTTTATTACATGAAAAATGGCTTGGCATCCAATTCAAAATATTCTATTTACAGGCATCAGCTAGCAATTTTGAGCTGTGTAAGCAACAGTAGATTGGGTCATGATGCCAAAAGTCAGAGAGCTGTGGAAGGCAAGCTTGTTTTATTCATTCAGTACATAGCCATAGATGCAATATAGATATGGGATAGTTTCTGATTAGGCCAAGAGACTGGGCAGTGCTGTGAAATGATAACAGGGTACGGCGTCTTCACTGTGAGGGTTGCTGTTTCAATCCTAAGCTAAAAAGATGATGTTACTATAGGCTGACTGGTGTACATACAATCAGCTTTGTGGACTTGTTCAATTTTATAGTAGTCACAACTCTCTAGTAGTCAAGTGGGAATATTATAAAAAATTAGTTCGCTTGGCAAGCTGATAGGATAGCACATATTTGTCTGCCAAGCCATATCTAAGTATAAGGTACAGAGGGAAAGTGACTAGCTGGTGTGAGGAATATCATGTTGTCTGTTCTCTATCAGCCTGTTAATGTAATTCTGCTTTTGAGCAGTGAAAGCTGTTAGGAAAGAGGGATTGGGGCACAAGGGTAAGTAGCACAAATATACTTATAAGCTACATCATTACTCTCTCTTCCTCCTTCACAGGCTGTCACTTGGTCTCCTTTTTCCAGAGAAGGCCAAATTTAGCACCATGCTCTAGAAGTTAGTGAGCTGTTTTGCACGTTTCCCTATCTTGTAGCTCAAAGAAAAAAAACTTGAAGAAAAATTCAGAATAAAACAGATTTTTGCCAGTTAGGCCTTTTTGGATAATTTTCCTTTAAAAGAAATTAGATAAAGAACAACCTGCACTGACTGCATTTCTGATTAAATATGTGACTGGTAATAACTCTTTGTTTGCAGAGCCAATGTAGCCAATTTGCTGTACGTTATGGCAAACTCTTCCTTAAAAATAACAGCAAAAATTATTTGCTTAGCACAGAATGGCATTTTAAGTGAACAGAACTGTAAGCAATCTTTCACAGAGTAAACCAAAGTGAAGTCCTATCTGTTTTCAATGAACATAAATAAATTATGGCGTATGTTTCCTTGTCTGACGTGGCCACTCTCTCCTACACAGGCGATAAAAAAGAGAAAATTGATTCATTTTGTAGTCTAAAGGTGGGAATGAGCCTCTCTTCTTTAATTAAGCTTAGATGCTTAATTTTTAAGACCTATGACCAGAAACTCAGAATTACTGAATATTCATAGCTCTGAGTAAAATGGATAAGAGTGTGCTGGTCCCCAGTGTGTTGAAATGAAGCCTGAAGTATTTCTGACTCAGCACGCAAAACCAGACATCCCTCAACTCAGGATCTATTTGTAGAAAACGTTAAGTGCTTTTTCCAAGGGCAGTATTATCAGATTACAACCTGATTTACCTTGACTAAGACTTGGGTCTCACTTTAGAAGGTCTCGCATTCTGTGTTTTCAGTGTCCATGTATTGACGTATCTATTACTGTCAATACTATTTAGCACTTACTATGAATACCTCCTGCTTGCTTCTAAGGTGCTTATCCACATGCTGAACAGGAGTTAGGAGATTCCTTATAACGAACCTGTGTCATAGCTGGGCTGAGAGTCTGAGAGAAGACCTCCAGCTCTTTTTTTCCCATGCACTCGCCATGGAGAGCAAACTTGTACTTACATATCGTTGGCTTCTGTTTCTCATATTCGCCTCTGTTTTAGATCACCATGCAGGAGGGACACAGTCAAGGGGCTCTGATAGAAGAGGATGGCAGGAGCCTTGATTACCAGTCTGAACCCAGCTTGGACATCCCCAGCTACCGGAAGAGCTCGCTCCACAAGACCTATCAGTCTTCCCCACTTCAGATAGATTCCTTTGCCATCAATTCACGATCCCTGAGCCTGAAATCTGCTGGCAGGAGAGGGACAGACAAAGTGCCCCTTCATCCAATAAAGTCTGAAGGGGTGGCTTCCACCCCTTACAAAAGCATCTTTTCTCCCAATTCCCTGTCAAACAGAAATGGGAGTCTTTCATATGACAGTTTGCTAAACCCCATGTCGCCCTCGGGGAGGAAGTGCATCGCCCATTCTGCAGTCAGCTCCGTTGGGTACCACTCCCCGTATTTATCAGCCAAAATGTGCCATCTACGGGGGAGTGAGCTGCAACGCCAACCACCACAGAGCTTTAGCCCAGTGCTGGGGGGTCCAGCTCCACACCAGCGAGACCCCTCCCCAGTCCGCTATGATAACCTTTCCAAGACCATTATGGCATCCATCCAGGAGAGGAAGGAGATGGAAGAGAGGGAGAAGCTCCTCCACTCGCACCCTGATTCAGTGTTTGCAGACTCAGGTGTCTATGACACCCCTAGCTCTTACAGCCTTCAGCAAGTCAGCACACTCTCTGAAGACCCACGCAGCATGGCAATGAGATATGGATCTAGAGACAATCTGATGGCTGCTACCAGTTTTAGCACAAGGAACCCTATACTGCA